>JASEVX010000560.1:0-88244 GCA_031761405.1 Serripes groenlandicus
GATCATGTAGAAGGGCGAACCCCGATTTGAATATCGATTCGAATTTAGTGCCAGGTCGATATTCGGTAAAATGGTGCTATGGTCTTTCTGACCATGTAGAAGAGCGAATACCGACTTAAATATCAATTTGAATATGGAGTCAGATCGATATTCGAGAAAATGGCGCTATCTTTTTTCTGAACATGTAGTAAAGCGAATACCGATTTGAATATCGATTTGAATATAGAGCAAGATCGATATTCGTGAAAATAGTGCTATCGTTTTCCTGATCATGTAGAAGGGCGAACCCCGATTTGAATATCGGTTTGAATTAAGTGCCAGGTCGATATTTGGTAAAATGGTGCTATTGTCTCTCTGACCATGTAGTAGAGAGAGTACCGATTTGAATATCGATTTGAATATGGAGCCAGATCGATATTCGAGAAAATGTTGCTATCTTTTTTCTGACCATGTAGTAGAGCGAATACCGATTTGAATATCGATTTGAATATGGAGCCAGATCGATATTCGTGAAAATGGTGCTATCGTCTTCCTGATCATGTAGAATGGCGAACCCCGATTTGAATATCGATTCGAATTTAGTGCCAGGTCGATATTCGGTAAAATGGTGCTATGGTCTTTCTGACCATGTAGAAGAACGAATACCGATTTGAATATCGATTTGAATATGGAGTCAGATCGATATTCGAGAAAATGGCGCTATATTTTTTCTGAAAATGTAGTAAAGCGAATACCGATTTGAATATCGATTTGAATATAGAGCCAGATCGATATTCGTGAAAATAGTGCTATCGTTTTCCTGAACATGTAGAAGGGCGAACCCCGATTTGAATATCGATTTGAATTTAGTGCCAGGTCGATATTCGGTAAAATGGTGCTATTGTCTTTCTGACCATGTAGTAGAGCGAGTACCGATTTGAATATCGATTTGAATATGGAGCCAGATCGATATTCGAGAAAATGGTGCTACCGTCTCCTGATCATGTAGAAGGGCGAACCCCGATGTGAATAGCGATTTCAATATAGAGCCAGGTCGATATTCGTGAAATTGGTGCTACCGTCTTCCTGATCATGTAGAAGGGCGAACCCCAATTTGAATATCGATTTCAATATAGAGCCAGGTCGATATTCGTGAAAATGGTGCTACCGTCTTCCTGATCATGTAGAAGGGCGAACCCCGATTTGAATATCGATTTGAATTAAGTGCCAGGTCGATATTCGGTAAATGGTGCTATGGCCTTTCTGACCATGTAGTAGAGCGAGTATCGATTTGAATATCGATTTGAATATGGAGCCAGATCAATATTCGTGAAAATGGTGCTATTGTCTTCGAGATATTGATACGTTCAAGTTATCGATTTGTTCGAGATATCGGTATGTTCGAGATAATTATATATTCGACTTATCAATATATTCGAGTTATCAATATATTCGAGTGATCGATATGTTCGAAATATCGCGATGTTCGAGTTATCGAGATGTTTGAGTTATCGCGATATTCGAGATTACGATGTTCAAGTTATCGAGATGTTCGAGATATCGAGATCTTCGACATATGGAGATGTTCGAGATATCGGTGTGTTCGAGTTATCGGTATGTTCGAGATATAAATTTGTTCGAGTCATTGGTATATTCGGGTTATCAATATATTTGAGTCATCGATATGTTCCAGTTATCGAGATGTTCCAGTTATTAAGATGTTCGAGTTATTGAGATGTTCGAGTTATTGAGATGTTCCAGTTATTGAGATGTTCAAGTTATCAAGAAGGTCGAGTTATCGAGATATGGAGATGTTCGAGTTATCGAAATGTTCGAGTTATCGAAATGTTTTAGTTATCGAGACGTTCGAGTTAACGCGATATCGACGTGTTCGAGTTATCGAGATGTTCAAGTTATCGAGATGTTCGAGATATCGATATTTCGAGGTATCGATGTATTCGAGTTATCACTGTGTTCGAGTTATCGTTTTGTTCAAGTTATCGATATGTTCGAGATATCGATGTGTTCGAGCTCGGTATTCCAGGTTTACATGATCAAAATGACGAAATCTCCATTATCCCGAATACCGACCTGGCTCTTTATTTAAATCGAAATTCAAATCGGTATTCACGCTTCTACGTGATTAGCGCGACGTTGAAAGTTTTTTCACGAATATCGACCTCTATTCGCTCTACTACATGGTTAGAAAAGAGATAACTTGAACATCGTAATCTCGAATATCGCGATAACTCAATCTCGATAACTCGAACATCGCGATATTTCGAACATATCGATCACTCGAATATATTGATAACTCGAATATATTAATAAGTCGAATATATAAATATCTCGAACATACCGATATCTCGAACAAATCGATAGCTTGAACGTATCAATATCTCGAAGACGATAGCACCATTTTCACACGAATATCGATCTGGCTCCATATACAAATCGATATTCAAATCGGTATTCTCTCTACTAAATGGTCAGAAAGACAATAGCACCATTTTACCGAATATCGACCTGGCACTAAATTCAAATCGATAATCAAATCGGTATTCGCTCTACTACATGTTCAGAAAAAAGATAGCACCATTTTCTCGAATATCGATCTAGCTCCATATTCAATAGATATTCAAATCGGTATTCGCTCTACTGCACGGTCAGAAAAAAGATAGCACCATTTTCTCGAATATCGACCTGGCTCCATATTCAAATCGATAGTGAAATCGGTATTCGCTCTACTACATGTTCAGAAAAAAGATAGCACCATTTTCTCGAATATCGATCTGGCTCCATATTCAATTCGATATTCAAATCGGTATTCGCTCTACTACATGGCCAGAAAGAACATAGCACCATTTTACCGAATATCGATCTGGCACTAAATTCAAATCGATATTCAAATCGGGGTTCGCCCTTCTACATGATCAGGAAGGCGATATCACCATTTTCACGAATATCGACCTGGCTCCATATTCAAATCGATATTCAAATCGGTATTCGCTCTACAACATGGTCAGAAAAAAGATAGCACCATTTTCTCGAATATCGATCTGGCTCCATATTCAAATCGATATTCAAATCGGTATTCGTCACACTAAACAATGACGGTAACGTATATTTCAATGCGTAACAGAATTCTTGAATCTGTTGCTGGCTCTATATTCGTTTCAGCTCTACATTCATATCGGTATTGAATATCGATTACCGAATATCAAACTTCGTGCCAACTTCACATACCTGTCGACACTTCGCACAAGCAGACGCATTTCGACGCGTCGGCAGCAGACGACGATTAAAGAGTGTAGAATAGAAGTAAGCATATAATGATGTGTTCTTCCCTATTCCACAATACCTACACCCAGTATTCACTGTTGACTCTTCTTAGTTGTTTATCCTCGAATCGGCTATACCTCGAGTCAGTGGGGTTATACGTTTATTATATAACTGCACATTCCAATAGCTGTTGTATGACGTGTTTCACACACCATTCATAAGGTTTGTTCAACAGATGCGTTTATTAACTCAAATTGTAATTCGTCTTGGCCTTGATGTTACCCCGGGTCCAATTCCACCAACCTTACTTAGCGCTAAATAATACTTAAACTTAAAGGTATATTTCAGCACGTTTGTTTCCGTTATAAAAATGCCTAAATATTTGATTTCTTAACAAGTATTGTGAGTCAGCAAGATATTTATTGATGTCAACTTATTTATTTCCTAATAAACATTCCACCATTCACGTTTTACAAAATATAACGGAATCAAAATGACGAAATATGCTTTTAAGTGTAGTAATGGCTTCTCGGGATTGTGGGGTTAGCATTGCGACTAACTCGCTGGTGTCAGGATGAATGGACCATAAGCATTAGAAACTTACCCAGGAAAGGCCGTGAAATAACTGACAAATGTTGAAAGCGTCGTAACACACAAAACAAACAACCACACGTACTCTTCGATGTGTCAGCAGCAATCCTTCATATATAATTCAGCAACTCACTGTTTCGAAAAGATCAGCGATACAGTCAAAACGCGTTTAAATAATTAAAAGCTTTAACAATTTCCTATGAACATCAATCAGAAGCAGATAACTTGTAAGACATCATGGCCAAAATATGAACACAATCTGTAAATGAAAGGGTGTTTATTTAAAAGCGTTTAGCAGTTTGCTAACATTTTCTTCTTTTGCCATAATGTTTTCAGAATTCATCTGTTGTATATGTTTCTCGAGCGTTTTCGTGTGGGCTAGGGATAAACCGCCTAAGTAACAACATTATCTGCAGATTTCATGTAAATGCTCACATACGTCATCGTTTATTAGTCGCCGACTTATATTTTTAAAAGCTTTCCAGAAATGAAATGGGAGGACGAGTTTTATTAGAAAAAAACAAATTACAAATGTCTTGAACATATTACAATTGCGTTTGTTTAAAAAGACTAAGTTATGGCACATCTAAAATGAAATAAATATCTCGATGTTTTAAGTATTTGCAGTTAATTTTAACTCGGATTTTCTTTTTCTTTTTTATCTTATTTACGAAGACAAATGAGTAATAATGCGCCCCGATTAGACTGGCAGCACACTATAATGTGTCAATATCGGGATAAAATCACGTCGGATTCTCCTTTTAATGGTAATTTTAACTTACTGAATGCTATTTTCATGTTCAAAGAGATGTCTTGCTTTCAAATTAAAAGACATTTCTTGATTTGTCACTGTGAAGTTCGCATAAAACGTTATTGCATAAATGTCTTAAATAGAAAATGATATATGGACTGTTTCTTGTCTACTAATAAAAATGGTGGTACGTGACGAAACAGGAATGTAGGAAATGTAAATACATTCCTGTCATAACAGGAATGTAAATCGAAAAACAAAATAACTTAATAAATATTATAAATATCTGATTGTTTTTGTCATATTATTAAAATATGTGCTCTGTAAAATATATATTCGAGTTTTGGGTTAATTGGACAATGTATTAGCTATATTATAACGATTTAATTATACGTTATAAAATAGCTAATACATGGTCAATTTTAACCAAAACGGATATCTATGTATATATATTCTATAGTGCATATAGATACAAGATACAAAGTTTTATTTAATTGATTAGATACAAAGTTTTATTTGGGCCGGTGGCCTCTAATCAAATAAAACTTTGTATCTAGTGCATATATTTTAATAGTATATCAAAATCAATCAGATATTAATCATATTTATTAAGTTATTTCATTTTTTGATTACATTTCCTTCAATCCTGTTTCGTCACGTACCCCAAAAAAGGGTGTGGTAGCAGCTTGCTCTCTGATTGGCTAGTTTCCTTTTTTTAATTTACGTAGGAAAATTTTTGATTCACCACAAAGACTTAAACCATTTTATTTTACACAAAATATATTATTCACATAAAAGATAATATAGAATGGTTTTTTTCTCTGTCGAAAGCAGTAAAATAAAACATACACTAGAGCTTTGACGGATTTTTTATTCACTTTCTTCGATGTCACAACGATTTGATCTTGACACGAGGTGAACATTTCGAAAAATGCAAAAAAAAGTAATTTAACACACTAACATAATAAAATATAGGTGATGTTAAATGTTTATTTCGCTTGAATCAAATTAAGAAAAGAAAACACTCTGATAGTCAATAATTTTAGAAATAAAGAAAATCGGTTCTTTCGCACCCAATTAATTTCATACTTGCCACCTTTTAAATTATAATGGGACTCGCAACTGGCATTTCTCTTGCGCCATACATATATTGTAAGCATCAATGATTTAAATAAACAATTTAGCTGATATGGTATTTCAAGTGTGGTCTACTTTTTAAACATATGAGGATATATTTTAACATCTGTGAAATACTTATTATAATTATGATTAAAAAGGAGAAAGTTCATGTCTTCTGCAATTTAACAGTTTTTTCAATGTTTAAAACGTTTAAGGGGTTTTAATGTTGTTTAAAAATGGAAAAGGTTAAATAGCTTTTCATTGCATGTATATCTAAATCCTAAACTGTATTTGTTGTGGGTTTTATTGACAAATACAAAGACTCCAAAATGTTGACCAACAGAATTCCTGAAATTTGTATGTGGAATTTTAAAAATCCTGGAATTAGTCCTTAATGAAAACACGAGGTGTATGTTTAGACTAATGAAAGTCAAGAGTGTATGTGTGTTAAAAAAAAATCATTTTTTTTCGGCGACATTGATGCCTTGCATCAACTTTCTCTAGTAATGTATCTGTTTTCCCCACTTAGAACTATTTAACTGTTAACCTTAGTATGTAGTATTAGAATCATCTGCTTTGAAACTCGTCTGCTGCATACAAATGTAACAATTTAATGATTTTGATAAAACATTGAGAACAATGTGGAAAATGGAGCAGGTGCGCTCATAATAATCACTTATTTCCTTTCTCTTATTGTTTTAATATTGTCTTCTGGTGTACAAATGTTACAATGATGTATGTTATGGTAACAGTTAAATTTACTCTAAATCAGACATCACGAACGGAACACGTAGTTGGTACAGGAATTAATGCTACCTTTCCTACTAATATAGTAGCTTTCAATTATAATTTGAATAATTGTCTTTTGATGTTTTCAAATAAAACTTATATATTTGAGCTGCGTCTAACGATATGGGATATGTATGCATCTGCGTACAGTGATGAAATAACTAGAGCTATAACCCAATTAGTGTAACACAATTTCACCTTTAATTGACGCCGCTACGACGAATCTTTAAGACACAACATATCCCTACGCGGCTGATCTACTTTATTAAATGTTCAGTAATGCAAACGCAAATGTCAATTGCGTGGCTTTAAATAAATCGTCAAAACCCCAAAGTCTAAGTAAGACCGGATGTCCTTTACAAAGAACTGATATTGAAAGATTGTAATGTCGATTCATTGAATATGTTGAAGACAATATATTAATTTTCTAATCAAATTATAAAAGCGGCACTTGATGATAAACCGCTGCAATAAACAGTGACAGGTGAAACAAATGGGGTTTCTGTTATACACGAAAGGCTGCGATGAGTACGCATTCGGAACAATGGGGTACAGCCTTCACAGCCTAAAATGTTAAATCATTATGTTATGTTATGTTATGAATGCAATTTCGAAGTTCTAGTTTGTTGTAATTGCCCGTTATCATTAAATATACAGTGCGTCCCACCAAGAGTATCTTTTGGTAAAGATAATGGAATGCAGCTGTTCTTGAGGAGTATTAATCCCTCCCTGACACAAATGCATTTTACTCAACCTGAACAGATATAACATTGGACACATTTTTAGGAAAATGAGAACTGGTACTTAACGAACAGTTTCCCGATGGTGCACAATGCTTGCAATTCCTTCCCTTTCTTTCTCTTGCAAAATATTCCTCTCTTTTTTCGTTTGACCTGGAAAAAATAAAGTGTTGGTCAAAAGAGAGTTTCGTTCCCTAGATATGCTGTTTGGAGAGGCTGTACTATATTTATGATAATAATTATGATATAATGATATTAATACTCTTGTATATTTCAGTGCTGGTAGTTACAAGCGCCAGAAGTGTCAAACGCAAGTTTAATCTTTATTTTTCTTGTTGAACTAGATGGCTTTTCATTTTATGAATTTGAGTTTTATTACGGCGGCCCTTTTCATCTAACAACTGTTTGCTGGCTTTATCTCACCAGAACTCCTCACAACATTCTGTCTAGGTAACCGTCCATCTTTCCACATATACTACATGTATATAGACATTTATGGAAGATGAAAGAGGCTAGTCAAATTGGCTTTTGTATATCAATGTATATAAAAAGAGAAAGTTGATGCAAGGCATCAATGTCGCCGGAAAAGACTGCATTGATTTATTTATGTATTCTTGACTTTCCTTAGTCTATTCAAACATTACGAACGTTGAAATGAAAACATTTGCTTATAAATTTTATATCCATACCTATACATTAGGGTATCTATAAAAAATTAACGAAATGTGTACACATTTATCTTGGCTTAAATTTAATTTTGCTGTTGTTACTTATTTAAATAATAGTATTCATTCATATAATTTCAATGTTTGTCAATCTTATTCGAATCACAAGGTAAATATCCTGGTATTGCTTTAAAGGGAGGTAATTTGAAGAAAACTAAAGTCTTCAAAAGGAGAAATATATCAGTATTACCGTCTACAGTTTAAATTGTTCTATTGTTTGTGGATTTAAAAATGTTCTTTTTTTCTTATTTCTACATGTACAACGAAATATTGCGGCTTCTCCGATTCGTCTTGTACTTGTCTAAAATAAAATAATATCACTCGCTTTTTCATATCGAAATGCGCATGCGCGAAAATCGATGTTAAAGGTCACGAACCTACACAACAGAATAGGGTCTATATTTAGCTTAGAAACAGTTCCTACTTTAGATATTCATGGATTAACATTATTAAATGAATTCTACACAAATCAAGACATCTCTTTGAACATGAAAACAACATTTAGTAAGTTAAAATTGCTATTAAAAGGAGAATCCGAAATTGACCTCAATGATGACACATAAGAGTCTGCATTAGGGGGTGTTGGTTCACGTCTTGAAGGGACCACTTTTGTCTTCGTAAATAAGACAAAAAACTTAAATGCGAGTGAAATAAAAAAAAATGCAAACATTAAAAAATCGGAATATTTATTTCATTTTAGATGTGTCATTTATTAGTGTTCGTAAACAACCACAATTGTAATATGTTCAAATCATCTAGATTTGTTTCTTTCTAATAATAAGCCGCCCTCCCATGTGATTTCCGAAAAGCTATTAAAAATAGAAGTCGCGGGCTTCTGCCCGGCGACTAATAATAAGATGAACAGGCCTCGTCGTTAGCCACTGATCTTTAGCGATTCGACGAGGGGTTTCGTGCATGACGAAATACTTAAGTGTCGATTGGGGACAAGGCTGTGTCTATGTGTGCTTATTAATGAATTTATCCCACGTAAGACGTGGTATCATCTCAACATTTTTGCGTGAAGGCATCCAGTTGACTGGGAAGAATGTGGATTAGAGTATATAGAATAAATGAGTAAACGTTGGCATCATCTCACTTGTCACACGTAGTCAATTATTCGATATCCTACGGCATAAATGGTGCCGTTTTGTCGGAAATAATTAATGCCCGATGGCCGTGGTTTGTCATGCGATATTATGGTTGACACAAGCTCGAGTTACTAGCGTCATTTGTATTCCAAACGTCTTAGTTGGAGCACAGTTGGCTGTGAAGGATATTGTGTTTTTTCAAGAAGGCTTGGGAAACATGTTAGGTGAACTAGTCGCCGTGATGTAACAGAAATATCGTCATAGTCCAACCAACGACCTAGTTATTCGTAATTTACCAAACTGTCTCATCCGTCTGTATTTATATATAGGTTGCCAGCTGTCTCAGAATAATGTCGTATGGACTACGTGTAGGTGGATTAACTCCGTTATAACACTGAAATACTGTTGAAACCGATGTTAAACTCAACCAATCAATAATAGCTAATGTATTTGCGTCTTCCTTTTTTCAGTCTTTAGTACCATAGACCCAAGCTTGATGTCGTTTTACCAGGCTAAAGACCTTTGTATTATGCGACATACCATTATAGCTGGTCGATCCGATCTGTTATGTTATCGAAGCTTGGGGTTTGATGCACATGGCTTTCAGATGGAACCATTGGATTTGTCCTTCAAAGCAGCGAGGGTATATCTCCCTGTGACAATTACTCGGACCCATCGGCGTTGTGTATCTTAAACTGAGTGACACAAATATCCCTGATTGCATTATTTTGAGTTTGTATCCAGTAAATCAAACCAAGACTCTAGTATAAAGCATACATGTTTCTTTACAGAATATTTAGTACTTAGTATTGTATACGTGAGAGCTAAGTTTAATATAGATTTCTGTATATTGACATTTGGATGAGGCAGACTATATTCACTCATAAAATCATTAAAGCAGAGATCCATAGTCAAACGGTTAAAATCCCTCGTGACAACCCGTGCATACTGATTGAAAACCGAATGCGCAACAATGATGAAAGCAAGTAATTGCAATTGTCTTTGTTAATCCAAAGCGCTAAAAGCACTGATTGTATAGGGGCCACTCTCGGGCGAATATCTTACAGCGAATATGAACAAAAATGGTTCTAAAAGTATGTCATTGGACTTTAAACAAACCAAACATGTTTGAAGTTACACAAAAAGCCTGACATTAAACAAAACATAGTTATCCACTTCAGAATTTATCGTATAACCAGACTGAAAGCACGATTGACAGACATATAGGAAAACAACAATGACACAACCCTTAAGTATACTATTTTCAGTTCAATAGACACTAAGGATTTACACTATATACTAGAAAATCACAGACAAACAAAAGCGCATATTCCAAAAGCAGGATTTTATATCAATCATTCAATCAATTAAAAGGAAGTGATTCATGCAATGATGAGCGTTTTATCGGTAACTTTTCTATAAATACAAGGCTATATTATTACCAATAATCGATACTACTTCTTTTAGATGATACCAGCATTGACGAATGTACTGTTTCTGATCCCCTTGTCATCTGATCCCCTTGTCAGATCATATCAACATTTGAATAAGTCAATTATATTTGACTTTGCGCGAAATTGAGACAGACAACATTACTCCAATGCAACTTGGCCAAAATCAAAACGATTCCGCATATCTCCTTGTTGTTGGAGTTAGGCTCCGGAAAAGGTAAAACAAAGGTTAGTAAAGCATTCAAAACTTAACAAGAGCGTTCTGCGGAAAATATGTACCGCCTGTGAAAGTTGGGTAATCGACGAGAAAATGATCGGTCTAAGGTAACAATTCACTAAATAAAAATCCTTCTTTGTTTCCATGTAAATCAATCAGATTCAACACTCAATTGTCATACTTTCTAAGCGTTTCTGGTGTAGAACATCCTATATCATTGAAAAGATTTTCCTCTTAGCTTTAAAATAATCAAAAGAAAATGGGGAGTCATGTTTCATGCAAGAAAGAATTTACCCCGTGAAAATAATTACCGTCATTTTGATTATTTAAATTCAATGTCATATATTCAATGCATTCTGTTGAACGGTGCAAACATATTTCTACGCAAAGAAAGGATTGTTTAGGGACTATTTGGATGTAGATCAGCATGGCCGCGTATGTAATTGAAGTTGTTTGTTTACCTAAAATGCACACAAGGGGATAACTCCAAAGATAAACATGCTATAATTGTGTATCTTGTGCCCTCCACACCTGTAAGTCATCAGTTACTTACTTTTTCAATTTGTAGATAACAATCGTGTGACATGCCCTTTAATGTTCGACAGTTCGCCTGACCCTTTCCCACAAGCAGACGCATTTCGACGCTTTGGCATTTATAGAAATTTGCCTTATCTTTTAAACAATGTACTGTTTACTTCTCTTGGTTGGTTATCCTCGACTCGGCTATACATCCTTGATAAGAACAAATGTGTGGGGTTATACATTTAGTATATACCTGCACATTTCCCGGCGCAAATACATGCAAAATGTCAAGCGCAAATACAACACGACGGGTAAAGATTACGTTATTGACTAGGACAAATACGGTACCAAATATAGAAATACGACGCCATTGCAATATGCTTTCATATCATTCAAATAGCTGTTGTATGATGTGTTTCACACACCATTCATAAGGTTTGTTCAACAGATGCGTTTATTAACTCAAATTGTAATTCGTCTTGGCCTTGATGTTACTCTGGGTCAAATTGCACTTGGCGCTTAAAAACTTAAAGGTACAAGTTATGTATCTTTCTTTACTCCCCTTTAACAATTGTTCAGTAATATCAAAGCGTTACCTCGGTAAATTACCAGTACTAGTAGTCCGTTTATCCTGATACCAGCGAGCCAGTCGTTATGTCAGTACTATTAGTCCGTTAATCTTGATACCAGCGAGCCAGTCGTTATGACAGTACTATTATTCCGTTTATCCTGATACCAGCGAGCCAGTCGTAATGTCAGTACTATTAGTCCGTTTATCCTGATACCAGCGAGCCAGTCATTATGCCAGTACTATTAGTCCGTTTATCCTGATACCAGCGAGTCAGTCGTTATGCCAGTACTATTAGTCCGTTTATCCTGATACCAGCGAGGCAGTCATTATGCCAGTACTATTAGTCCGTTTATCCTGATAACAGCGAGCCAGTCGTTATGTCAGTACTATTAGTCCGTTTATCCTGATACCAACGAGCCAGTCGTTATGTCAGTACTATTAGTCCGTTTATCCCGATACCAGCGAGTCAGTAATTATGCCAGTACTATTAGTCCGTTTATCCTGATACCAGCAAGCCAGTCATTATGTCAGTACTATTAGTCCGTTTATCCTGATTTCCGCGAGCCACTCGTTATGTCAGTACTATTAGTCCGTTTATCTTGATACCAGCGACCCAGTCGTTATGTCAGTACTAATAGTCCGTTTATCCTGATACCAGCGAGCCAGTCGTTATGAAAATAATATTAGTCCGTTTATCCTGATACCAGCGAGCCAGTCGTTATGACAGTACTATTAGTCCGTTTATTTTGATACCAGCGAGCCAGTCGTTATTTCAGTACTATTAGTCCGTTTATCCTGATACCAGCGAGCCAGTCGTTATGACAGTACTATTAGTCCGTTTATCCTGATACCAGCGAGCCAGTCGTTATGTCAGTACTATTAGTCCGTTTATCCTGATACCAGCGAGCCAGTCGTTATGACAGTACTATTAGTCCGTTTATTTTGATACCAGCGAGCCAGTCGTAATGTCAGTACTATTAGTCCGTTTATCCTGATACCAGCGAGCCAGTCGTTATGACAGTACTATTAGTCCGTTTATCCTGATACCAGCGAGCCAGTCGTTATGTCAGTACTATCAATCCGTTTATCTTGATACCAGCGAGCCAGTCGTTATGACAGTACTATTAGTCCGTGTATCCTGATGCCAGCGAGCCAGTCGTAATGTCAGTACTATTAGTCCGTTTTTCCTGATACCTGCGAGCCAGTCATTATGCCAGTACTATTAGTCCGTTTATCCTGATACCAGCAAGTCAGTCGTTATGCCAGTACTATTAGTCCGTTTATCCTGATACCAGCGAGCCAGTCGTTATGCCAGTACTATTAGTCCGTTTATCCTGATACCAGCGAGCCAGTCGTTATGTCAGTACTATTAGTCCGTTTATCCTGATACCAACGAGTCATTCGTTATGTCAGTACTATTAGTCCGTTTATCCCGATACCAGCGAGTCAGTAATTATGCCAGTACTATTAGTCCGTTTATCCTGATACCAGCAAGCCAGTCATTATGTCAGTACTATTAGTCCGTTTATCCTGATTTCCGCGAGCCACTCGTTATGTCAGTACTATTAGTCCGTTTATCTTGATACCAGCGACCCATTCGTTATGTCAGTACTAATAGTCCGTTTATCCTGATACCAGCGAGCCAGTCGTTATGAAAATAATATTAGTCCGTTTATCCTGATACCAGCGAGCCAGTCGTTATGACAGTACTATTAGTCCGTTTATTTTGATACCAGCGAGCCAGTCGTTATTTCAGTACTATTAGTCCGTTTATCCTGATACCAGCGAGCCAGTCGTTATGACAGTACTATTAGTCCGTTTATCCTGATACCAGCGAGCCAGTCGTTATGTCAGTACTATTAGTCCGTTTATCCTGATACCAGCGAGCCAGTCGTTATGACAGTACTATTAGTCCGTTTATTTTGATACCAGCGAGCCAGTCGTAATGTCAGTACTATTAGTCCGTTTATCCTGATACCAGCGAGCCAGTCGTTATGACAGTACTATTAGTCCGTTTATCCTGATACCAGCGAGCCAGTCGTTATGTCAGTACTATCAATCCGTTTATCTTGATACCAGCGAGCCAGTCGTTATGACAGTACTATTAGTCCGTTTATCCTGATACCAGCGAGCCAGTCGTAATATCAGTACTATTAGTCCGTTTTTCCCGATACCAGCGAGCCAGTCTGTATGCCAACCCCAAAACCCCACAAACCTGAACGCCAAGGAAGGGAAAGTCATTACTACCATTTTTAAAGTCTCTGGTATGACCCGGCCGAGGATCGTCATATTTCAGTACACATCCAGAACGATTAATTATTAATCAGCGTGATTGTTATTACCTAAACAGAATCAAATGAAATTGACTTACAGAGAATCGTGAAAACATTATACAAGGAAAATAAACGTTAAGAGTCCATTATCTTAAACATGACGTTTAAGAAGTCAAATTCAATGATTTTATGTATCATAGTCTACAGTCTACTGGAAGGTAGAACAGTAATAGCCGGGTCCAGGCAACAACAGTTTACGGGTTTGCGTCGAAACGGATTTAAGCTAAAGACGGATGTTAATATAAACCAGGTAAGTTTAAATTCATTTGATTAACATTAACTGCTGAAACAAGCTTTCAGCTTATATTAATCAAGCTTGGTGTATTCTCGTTGAAGACCTACTAGTCTATCTGTCAGTCGTAACGCGTACCCTACACTCCTGAGCGTTAAAGAGGGAAAAGCCATTAATACTACATTGTTAAAGTATTTGGTATCATCCGGCCAAGATAGTACTCACTTAGGCTGGTTTGAAACATTCCAAAAACTTATCTTAACCCACATACATACAAATCTGCAGTAGACGACTTTGAAAAATCAAGAAAAAAATACGGAAAATCTCTATAAATGAACTTTCTTTCATTGAATAATGTTGAAAACTATTTGGCAAGAGGAGAAATTGCTCACTCAAAGGTCATCTACTGGAGATGCGTCTGAATCCGTCTGCATGTCGGAAAGGGTAATCGGGATTCGAATCGCACAACGTTTTGTGAGAGACCGACCCTCCACCACTGCATCAATGTCTTCCAGGTTAACACAGCTGATATCATACAATGTGCATCGGAGTGTATCTCGTTAGGGTCTTGTCGCACCATCTCGTGGAACGATCAACAGAAACTGTGCTTGATGAGCTCGACCGATGTAACACACGATAATAATTCAAATAGTGCACTGAATCAGAATGCGTCGTGGAATACAATGAGCGTGATGCAATATACAGGTAAATATTTATCTATCGAAACAGATTATACACTTTGACACAAATAGACGCATTAGGCGCATCATCAGCAGAGGACTTTTGAAATCATTGTGGCAAAAGGAGGATGTTTTCAAAGTCGTCTGCTGTTGGTTTGGTGTTTGTGGGAAAGCGTAAGCGAGAACTGTTAACCCTGTCCAAAGTACAGACGCATGTTGACGCATTTTCATCAGTCAGCTTTTAAAAACAGATTGTCAATTAGATTTCAATAGTTGTACTTTCATTTTCATTTTGAGATTGTCTAGATGTTTTGAAACTTGACTGCTGCGATTTATTATATATGAGAATTTGTTGATATCATTAAGGATGCATTTCCGTTAAAGGTAACCTCATTTATCGCATAAAGCCCATTACCTCATATGACACAACTAGTTTGGTTTCCAGTCTTTCGCTCAAGTCTTTGTTACAACGCGAAAACCAAATTATGAAAATGACGTTAGGTCAGCGGTTTGACGTTATATAACGTTAGTCAATTTGCCGCCAAAACCTGCAAATTTTATATACATGTTTTCGAATACGCCCCATAAATCACATCATGTGATAAATAGAATATCTCGCTAAGGTTCGCGGCATATAATCTAAGTACACTAGTTTATCAAAAGTGATAATAAATAACTTCGGATATTTTTTGTTACGTATTCTTTGATTTCATCTACAAAAGTATCCCGTTTCGTTTATTGCTCAGTCGGTAACTACGAGAGTTGTCAAACCAGGGTCCTTAGTTTAGTTCGAGCCTCGCACGGCCATTAATTATGTCAGATGAGTCAGTGTAACTACGGCCAGCCGTCTTAAAAGTATATGTGGGAAAGTTGCAATTTAAGTGGAAAGTTTTTGAGTATAGTAGACCTACTGGTGCGTGAAATCTAAAAAATAATGGTTCGGTGAATTGGCCGGTGTAAAGTGTTTTTGACAAACTATGGAAAACGGCGTTAATCTCCTATCAATCAAACCGTTTAACTAAGTTAGTGGTATATTTTATTACAGCATGTCATTATTCATTGATTTATTATGAGTGGCTATAATAACAATATTCAGCTATATTGTTCATCTATCGAAATGAAAATTATTTGTCAGTTTTATAAGATATTATTCATCGTGTCAAGTTGGTGTTTACCTGAAAAGTCCAATGAATATTTCAAAATATCAATCGATCCTGACGAGTTAGCGTCTTTTTGGATATGCGCACAGTTAATCAGGCGAATCCGTATACACACAGCCTCACCAAACTCTTTCATGTAGCCCCTCTGGTAGTATACCAATGTAATCTCAAATGTTGCTAACCCGAATTGACAAAACAATCCCAAACAGCAGCTCAATCATATCTCGTCTACATCTCCACTTTCTAGTAGTATATGTCAAACCTGTGCTAAAGACAACCTTTTGTTAATAATTCACTGTCTAAAGCAACAATTACTTATTTTCTGCACACATATGACCCTGTAAATAAAGACCACATGTGAAAGAAGATCAGAGTGTTCTCCTCCCATGGATGGTCTTTAATCACAGGATGAACTGTATATATGTAATTCTTTTTCTTTTAGTGTTCAGCGCCATGAACCCAAGTTGGACATCAGAAATGACTTTTAGTCAAGCAATAAGCCTTTGTATATCACGTGGTAGCATTATAGCCGGGCGTTCCGATCTGCTATACTCTCGAAGCTTGGGGTACGATTTTTACCGGTGCACATGGCTGTCAGACGGAACTATTGGATACGTGATTCAGCGCGTGCAGGGTATCGGTGCTTGTGCTTCTAGCGGCAACAATCCATGGGCACTTTGCATATTACATTAAGGGAATTAACCCTTACACTGTTTAATTTCGTATTGTATTGGGGTTCTTTCACAAGAGCCGCATCTAGTGAAATGGGGGTGCTGTTTCATCTGCGTACAGTGAAGACTCAGACGAACCTGTGCACCCACCGGAGGCCATCAGAGTCTTCACCGTCCGCACTATATATGTTAAATATATAATTAGCCGTTCCACGAGAAAACCAACACTTTGGACTCTGCGTAAAGTATCAACCCGGATCAGCCTAAGCATGCTGCGCAGGCTAGCCCGGATATACACTTTTCGCTTCCTGAGGATGTTCTTGTTTCAGGAATCATTGAACTATAGTTACTATACATCTATCCCCCTGGGACGTAATGTGTCGGCCCGGATTAGACTGCGCGTTGTGCGCAGGCTGATCTGGGTCGATACATTACGCAGAGTTCACAGTGTTGGCTTTCTCGTGGAACGGCCCATATAAATGCATCGTCTGATAAAGATCTAGACCAGTGGCTCCACTTCTACTAGTTTAATGCCAATATACATTTGAATGACGTCAAAGCGGAGTGACATCCATCGGCACCAGCGTAACACACCGATGTACTATTTAAATTTATCACATAAAGTCCTCTCTGGGAGTTTCAAAATCCCATTACATAAATATCATATGACACTACTAGTTTGGTTTCCAGTCTAAAGTTCAAGTCTGTGTTATAAAGCGGAAACCAAACTATGTAAATGACGTCACTTCAACATTTTGACGACAAAACTGGCCAATATGGTGAAAGTTAAGTACATTTTTCGAAATACGCCTCATAAATCTCTTCATGTGATAAATAGAATATCTCATTCGTGTTTATTTATTATCACTTTAAATAAACTCGTTAACTAAGCTGAGTATGACGCTCTCCAAAGCTCGCGGCATATCATCTTAGTAAACTCGTTTTATAAAAGTGATAATAAATAAACACTCATGAAATATCCTCTATGTATTATTTTTAACATTTTGTTTTTGCAGCTCTTACGGTTTTTATTTATTATTCATTTTCATATAACAGTTAGAGCTAAAAGGGAAATGCTCATTCTCTTTTCTCACATTTTACTATTACCTCAGATTTTCCTCTGGTGCCAGTGTCAAAAACCCAGATCGCTAGATGTGGCTCATGTTTATGAAGTTAACTATGTTAGTAATTAATTAAGGAGTATCGGAGAGTGAAAACCAAGGTTAGTGCCTGCCGATACAAGTCCGACCTTATCGTAAATGATGTTTTATGTCATGTAAATTATAACAAGGAAAATGTGTTTACCGTCGGGTTTAGCGATATCAGTGTTCAATTATTGAGCAGCGCTGTGCGAAAATTACCAATCTTTAGACGTTAGGCATATATAGAATGACATTCAATCGTTTTGCAGAAATAATGGTTTGCTGCCTTACTTTACCAAAACTTGCACTTTTTAATATGAAAATACCTTTATTTATATGCCAGACTATCTGAAATGAATGAATTAGTAAAGAATTGACTGGGTTATCTAACGAACGAACGAATACGAAAATGAGAAATTTAGAAATTAAAAGTGTGGTTGCTATAGACAGGGAATTGCTAACACAGGTGATCTTTTATTTCTTAAAAGCAATCTTTTTAAAAATTGTTGAGAATGGTTAACAATGGGTAACACGTGTTTGTTTGTTTAGTAAGAAAGAAATTGGTAACAATATAATTATCTTTGTTTTTCATCTTCCCATTTCATGTATGACTTATTACAATGGGTAACACGTGTTTGTTTGTTTTTAAGAAAGAAATTGGTAACAATATAATTATCTTTGTTTTTCGTCTTCCCATTTCATGTATGACTTATTGTAATTAGTAAAGGGTTAATTAATATTTTACTTACAACAATACATATCTGCCCGCGCTCTTTCCACTGGGTAATGACGGATCCCTGGTTGATAAATATGGAAGTACTTCATGATAAAGTAAAGCGAGTTCTCGATGCTGTCATCCTTTCTCACATACAACGTACCTGCAGGAGACGACTTTGAACACAACCAGGGAAAACTATTTAACTTAAGCTAAAATATTAGTATTGGAATATAGTTAAAATCATTGAGTCAACAAGAGAAAACCCTATTGTAACAGTCTAGAAGTCATAAAATAAACTCTCTGACCAGAACATGATTCCATATTGGATATTACTGTGTCATCAAACATGCTCTTTTTGCCAAGTTGAGTAAATATGACATGCATTGTTGCACTGTTGCAATAGTAACGTCCTTGTTATGGACTGAAACTCGACATCCGGCTGCATGAGATGTTACTGAATTGCTACTTGCCAAGTTAACTGTTAATTTGACACTAAAAGACACGTTGTATGGATTAACTGATCGGTCGATTTGTAGTTAGATCGATCGATCAATTGATTGGAATTAAATGCCGTTTTCAACTGTAATACAGTAGTATCACGACGGCCAGTTTACATAACGTGTTCGGATCTACGACCCCTGGATTGATGGCTCACGTCGTTACCGACTGAGCTGTCTCGGCTTGACACATGCATGAAGCAACTGTGTATCCTTGTCACCACTTGGCTTGAACAAGGATGCCTTTTTGTTACCTTGTTCGTTACAAACTTCTTATTGATGTACCTTAAAATATACATACACAATCTAACCTGTGTTTAAAAACCACCCGTGGGAAGAGAACAATATGGTCTTTGTTCACAGGTTGTCTTTAATTACAGGGTCATGTATGCAGAAAATGATTAATTTGGAAATTAAAAGTGTGGTTGCTAAGAAAGAGTGCTCGGATGTACATGCTTTGGAAAGATTGTGCGGATGTATATGCTCTTGTACGATTGTGTGGGTGTACAGGCTCTAGTGATATTGTGCGGATGTATATACTCTGGTAAGATTGTGCGTATGTTCAGGCTCTGGTGAGATTATGCGGATGTTCACGCTGTGGTAAGATCGTGCGGATGTACAACCTAATAAGAGCGTCCGGATTTACAGGCTCTGATAAGTTAATGCGGATGTCCAGGCCATGTTGAGATTGTGCGGATGTACATGCTCCGGTGAGATCGTGCAGATGTTCAGGCTCTAGTAAGATCGTGCGGATTTACACTCTAGTAAGATCGTGCGTATGTACAGGCTCTAGTAAAATCGTGCATATATTCAGGCTCTAGTAAGATCGTGCATATGTTCAGGCTCTAGTAAGATCGTGCGTATGTTCAGGCTCTAGTAAGATCGTGCGTATGTTCAGGCTCTAGTAAGATCGTGCGTATGTTCAGGCTCTAGTAAGATCGTGCGTATGTTCAGGCTCTAGTAAGATCGTGCGTATGTTCAGGCTCTAGTAAGATCGTGCGTATGTTCAGGCTCTGGTAAGATCGTGCGTATGTTCAGGCTCTAGTAAGATCGTGCGTATGTTCAGGCTCTAGTAAGATCGTGCGTATGTACAGGCTCTAGTAAGATCGTGCGTATGTTCAGGCTCTAGTAAGATCGTGCGTATGTTCAGGCTCTAGTAAGATCATGCGTATGTTCAGGCTCTAGTACGATCGTGCGTATGTTCAGGCTCTAGTAAGATCGTGCGTATGTTCAGGCTCTAGTAAGATCGTGCGTATGTTCAGGCTCTAGTAAGATCGTGCATATGTACAGGCTCTAGTAAGATCGTGCGTATGTTCAGGCTCTAGTAAGATCCTGCGTATGTTCAGGCTCTAGTACGATCCTGCGTATGTTCAGGCTCTAGTAAGATGGTGCGTTTGTTTAGGCTCTAGTAAGATCGTGCGTATGTTCAGGCTCTAGTAAGATCATGCGTATGTTCAGGCTCTAGTACGATCGTGCGTATGTTCAGGCTCTAGTAAGATCGTGCGTATGTTCAGGCTCTAGTAAGATCGTGCGTATGTTCAGGCTCTAGTAAGATCGTGCATATGTACAGGCTCTAGTAAGATCGTGCGTATGTTCAGGCTCTAGTAAGATCGTGCGTATGTTCAGGCTCTAGTACGATCGTGCGTATGTTCAGGCTCTAGTAAGATGGTGCGTTTGTTCAGGCTCTAGTAAGATGGTGCGTTTGTTTAGGCTCTAGTAAGATCGTGCGTATGTTCAGGCTCTAGAACGATCGTGCGTATGTTTAGGCTCTGGTAAAGATCGTGCAGATGTTCAGGCTCTGGTAAAATCGTGCGGATGTACACTCTAGTAAGATCGTGTGGATTGACAGGCTCTTTTAAGATCGTGCGGATGTTCAGGCTCTGGTAAGATCGTGCGTATGTTCAGGCTCTAGAACGATCGTGCGTATGTTTAGGCTCTGGTAAAGATCGTGCAGATGTTCAGGCTCTGGTAAGATCGTGCGGATGTACACTCTAGTAAGATCGTGCGGATTGACAGGCTCTTTTAAGATCGTGCGGATGTTCAGGCTCTGGTAAGATCGTGCGGATTTTCAAGCTCTGGTAAAATCGTGCAGATGTTCAGGCTGTAGTAAGATCGTGCGTATGTTCAGGCTCTAGTAAGATCTTGCGGATTTACAGGCTCTTTTAAGATCGTGCGGATTTACAAGCTCTGTGGTAAGATCGTGCGGATTTACACTCTAGTAAGATCGTGCGGATTGACAGGCTCTGGTAAGATCGTGCGTATGTTCAGGCTCTGGTAAAATCGTGCGTATGTTCAGGCTCTGGTAAGATCGTGCAGATGTTCAGGCTCTGGTATGATCGTGCGGATGTTCAGGCTCTGGTAAGATCGTGCGGATGTTCAGGCTCTGGTAAGATCGTGCGGATGTTCAGGCTCTCGTAAAATCGTGCATATGTACAGGCCCTGGCAAGATTATGCGGATGTACAGGCCCTGGTAAGATCGTGCGGATGTACAGGCCCTGGCAAGATTATGCAAATGTACAGGCCCTGGTAAGATTACGCGGATGTACAGGCTCTGGTAAGATCGTGCGGATGTACAGGCTCTTAGTAAGATCGTGCGGATTTACAGGCTCTGGTGAGATTGTGCGGGTGTTTAGGCTCTGGTTAGATCGTGTAGATTTTCAGGCTCTGGTAAGATCGTGCGGATTTACAGGCTCTAGTAAGATCTTGCGGATGTACAGGCCCTGGCAAGATTATGCAGATGTACAGGCCCTGGTAAGTTTATTCGGATGTACAGGCTCTGGTAAGATCGTGCGGATTTACAGGCTCTTAGTAAGATCGTGCGGATTTACAGGCTCTGGTGAGATTGTGCGGGTGTTTAGGCTCTGGTTAGATCGTGCAGATTTTCAGGCTCTGGTAAGATCGTGCGGATTTACAGGCCCTGGCAAGATTATGCGGATGTGCAGGCTCTGGTAAGATCGTGCGGATTTACAGGCTCTAGTAAGATCGTGCGGATGTACAGGCCCTGGCAAGATTATGCGGATGTACAGGCCTTGGAAAGATTATGCGGATGTACAGGCCCTGGTAAGATTATGCGGATGTACAGGCCCTGGTAAGATTATGCGGATGTACAGGCCCTGGTAAGTTTATGCGGATGTACAGGCCCTGGCAAGATTATGCGGATGTACAGGCCCTGGTAAGATCGTGCGGATGTACAGGCTCTAGTAAGATCGTGCATATATTCAGGCTCTAGTAAGATCGTGCATATGTTCAGGCTCTAGTAAGATCATGCGTATGTTCAGGCTCTAGTAAGATCGTGCGTATGTTCAGGCTCTAGTAAGATCGTGCGTATGTTCAGGCTCTACTAAGATCGTGCGTATGTTCAGGCTCTAGTAAGATCGTGCGTATGTTCAGGCTCTAGTAAGATCGTGCGTATGTTCAGGCTCTAGTAAGATCGTGCGTATGTTCAGGCTCTAGTAAGATCGTGCGTATGTTCAGGCTCTAGTAAGATCGTGCGTATGTTCAGGCTCTAGTAAGATCGTGCGTATGTACAGGCTCTAGTAAGATCGTGCGTATGTTCAGGCTCTAGTAAGATCGTGCGTATGTTCAGGCTCTAGTAAGATCATGCGTATGTTCAGGCTCTAGTACGATCGTGCGTATGTTCAGGCTCTAGTAGGATCGTGCGTATGTTCAGGCTCTAGTAAGATCGTGCGTATGTTCAGGCTCTAGTAAGATCGTGCATATGTACAGGCTCTAGTAAGATCGTGCGTATGTTCAGGCTCTAGTAAGATCCTGCGTATGTTCAGGCTCTAGTACGATCGTGCATATGTTCAGGCTCTAGTAAGATGGTGCGTTTGTTTAGGCTCTAGTAAGATCGTGCGTATGTTCAGGCTCTAGTAAGAACATGCGTATGTTCAGGCTCTAGTACGATCGTGCGTATGTTCAGGCTCTAGTAAGATCGTGCGTATGTTCAGGCTCTAGTAAGATCGTGCGTATGTTCAGGCTCTAATAAGATCGTGCATATGTACAGGCTCTAGTAAGATCGTGCGTATGTTCAGGCTCTAGTAAGATCCTGCGTATGTTCAGGCTCTAGTACGATCGTGCGTATGTTCAGGCTCTAGTAATATGGTGCGTTTGTTCAGGCTCTAGTAAGATGGTGCGTTTGTTTAGGCTCTAGTAAGATCGTGCGTATGTTCAGGCTCTAGAACGATCGTGCGTATGTTTAGGCTCTGGTAAAGATCGTGCAGATGTTCAGGCTCTGGTAAGATCGTGCGGATGTACACACTAGTAAGATCGTGCGGATTGACAGGCTCTTTTAAGATCGTGCGGATGTTCAGGCTCTGGTAAGATCGTGCGGATTTTCAGGCTCTGGTAAAATCGTGCAGATGTTCAGGCTGTAGTAAGATCATGCGTATGTTCAGGCTCTAGTAAGATCTTGCGGATTTACAGGCTCTTTTAAGATCGTGCGGATTTACAAGCTCTGTGGTAAGATCGTGCGGATTTACACTCTAGTAAGATCGTGCGGATTGACAGGCTCTGGTAAGATCGTGCGTATGTTCAGGCTCTGGTAAAATCGTGCGTATGTTCAGGCTCTGGTAAGATCGTGCAGATGTTCAGGCTCTGGTATGATCGTGCGGATGTTCAGGCTCTGGTAAGATCGTGCGGATGTTCAGGCTCTCGTAAAATCGTGCATATGTACATGCCCTGGCAAGATTATGCGGATGTACAGGCCCTGGTAAGATCGTGCGGATGTACAGGCCCTGGCAAGATTATGCAGATGTACAGGCCCTGGTAAGATTATGCGGATGTACAGGCTCTGGTAAGATCGTGCGGATGTACAGGCTCTTAGTAAGATCGTGCGGATTTACAGGCTCTGGTGAGATTGTGCAGATTTTCAGGCTCTGGTAAGATCGTGCGGATTTACAGGCTCTAGTAAGATCTTGCGGATGTACAGGCCCTGGCAAGATTATGCGGATGTACAGGCCCTGGTAAGATCGTGCGGATGTACAGGCCCTGGCAAGATTATGCAGATGTACAGGCCCTGGTAAGATTATGCGGATGTACAGGCTCTGGTAAGATCGTGCGGATTTACAGGCTCTTAGTAAGATCGTGCGGATTTACAGGCTCTGGTGAGATTGTGCGGGTGTTTAGGCTCTGGTTAGATCGTGCAGATTTTCAGGCTCTGGTAAGATCGTGCGGATTTACAGGCCCTGGCAAGATTATGCGGATGTACAGGCTCTGGTAAGATCGTGCGGATTTACAGGCTCTAGTAAGATCGTGCGGATGTACAGGCCCTGGCAAGATTATGCGGATGTACAGGCCTTGGTAAGATTATGCGGATGTACAGGCCCTGGTAAGATTATGCGGATGTACAGGCCCTGGTAAGTTTATGCGGATGTACAGGCCCTGGCAAGATTATGCGGATGTACAGGCTCTGGTAAGATCGTGCGGATGTACAGGCTCTAGTAAGATCGTGCGGATGTACAGGCCCTGGCAAGATTATGCGGATGTACAGGCCTTGGTAAGATTATGCGGATGTACAGGCCCTGGTAAGATTATGCGGATGTACAGGCCCTGGTAAGATTATGCGGATGTACAGGCCCTGGTAAGTTTATGCGGATGTACAGGCCCTGGCAAGATTATGCGGATGTACAGGCCCTGGTAAGATCGTGCGGATGTACAGGCCCTGGTAAGATCGTGTGGATGTACAGGCTCTAGTAGGATTGTCCTGATGAGGTTGTGCGGATGCACTCGCACTGGTGAGGTTTTGTGGATACTCCCGCCTTGTTGAGAATGTGCGGATACACTGGCCCTGGTGGGATTGTGTTGTTACACTAGCCCTGGTTGGATTGTGTTGTTACACTAGCCCTGTTGGGATTGTGTTGTTACACTAGCCCTGGTGGGATTGTGTTGTTACACTAGCCCTGGTGGGATTGTACTACTGCATTGGCTGACTCGTGTCTTTACTATACGCATATGCATAAAGACTCCCAAATTCAATAGACGCGGCTCTTTTGTAAAAGCTGCGAGTATATGGAAGGCTTTTATTCAATAAAATGTCCCGATTGACTTTTGTATGGTAAAATGACACAGGCCCATTTCTTTTAAAACGTATGACACTTATAAAATGTACCCGATTTAGACTATTGTTTACTTTGTTATGGTAAAAGGACGCAAAGCCCATGTTTTGTAAAATGTATGACACTTTTATTTAAACAAAATTCTTGAGATAATAACACAATGTTTAGATTAAAGCCATTCCAACACGCTGACGGATTTTGATTTGTTTGTAGTAGACAACAGTATTCCAACAATTGACAATCTATAGAAGAAAATAAACATCGTCCAATCTATAAACAGGAGCAAATATTAAAAAAATTATTCCATTTACGCGAGACACGAAACCACACTAAAAAAGAAGTAAAAGAGTCTATGTTGCATAAAAACATTTCATTTAGCTCATCTAAACCAAATTCTGTGGTACTTTTCAAAGTAGACTAACCGAGACGATCATTTTGATAACCCACAACATAGGTTCTGGAGGTCATTTAACCCTTTCCCTCATATAGACACTTTCTGACGCCTCTGCAGCAGACGGCTTTTTGAAATCATAGTGACAAAAGAAGAAATTGCTCAAAACGAGCAATTTCTCCTTTTGCCACAATGTTTTTCACTTTTAGTCATAGGTTATCCATTCAGTTATAGAGATTTTCTATTATTTGACAAAATATGTTCAAAATCGTCTGCTGCAGAATTATCGTATGAGGGAAAGGGTTAAGGAGTTCACTACCTGAACTACGCACCTTATCGAGAGTTCTGCTCAAAATTAAATGAATTCATACATAAACCATGCCGTAACACAAAACTTACATTCGGGATGTACGTGAGCACCTCGGTGGTGTAGTGGTAGAGCGTCCTCCTCGATGCGGGAGGTCGCGGGTTCAATCCCCAGCCGGTCATACCAAAGACTTTAAAGATGGTAGTAATGACTGACTGGCTGGTGTCAGAATAAATGGACCAGTAGTACTGGTAACCTACCATGGGAACGCCGTGATATTGTGAACTTGTTGACTGCGGCGTTAAACACCAAACAATCGGGATTTGCGTACACGGAGGGTTTCAGATTAATCTGCTCCTTCACTCAGTCAGATCAGGGCCTTCTCTGTCCGACATCGATAGATACATAACATCCAAACGGCATATTAAAAAGCTTTACACCTTTCTCGCATACAGCAAATCTGCAGCAGATAGATTTTGAAAACCTCGAGGCAAAAGTGTTGAAACTCTCTATAAAACTAAAATATAATGATTTGATATGGTTGAAAACATTGAGGCAAATGGAGAATATGCCCATGATGAGCGATTTCCCCTTTTGCCACAATGTTTTCAAAAGTCATCTCCTGGTGATGCGTCAAAATGCGATTGCGAGTGAGAAAGGTTTGAAGCCTCCAAAAAAGGAAAACTTTTGTACGTAAAGAATCCAATCGTATTCGGTATTCAGTTTAACACATTCCCACCTGCGAACACATTCCAACCTGCGAACACATTCCCACCTGCGAACCCATTTTGACGTGCCTGCAGCAGACGACTTTTGAAAACAGTGTAGCATGTGATGAAATTGCTCTCAATGAGAATGTTCTCCTTTTGCCACAATGAAATCAGCGCTATTTCTAAAACAAGTATACTTTCATTTATAGAACTTTTTATATTGACATTTTCAAAGTCAAAGTATGTGGAGACGGGTTCAATCTTTCACGTTTTAGGTCTCATGTGCCATACCAATGTTTCAGTTATACCACGGTGTTACCTCGGTTAATCACCAGTTCTATTGGTTCTTTTATCCTGATACCAGCGAGCCAGTCGTACTGCGGACCCCACAAACCTGAACGCCAAGGAAGGGAAAGTCATTACTTCCATTTTTAAAGTATCTGGTATGACCCGGTCGAGGATCGTCATATTTCAGTTCTCATCCAGAACGATCAATTAATAATCAGTGCGGTTGTTATTGACTTAAATAGAATCAAATGAAATTGACTTAAATAGAATCAAATTGATTTATACAGGGAAAATAAACGCAAAAAGTCCACTATCTTAAATATGACGTTTAATAAGTCAATTTCACTGATTTTATTTACCATAGTCTACAGTCTACTGGAACGTAGAGCAGTCATAGCCGAGTCCAGGCAACACCAGTTTACGGGTTTGCGTCGAAACGGATTTAAGCTAAAGACGGATGTTAATATAAACCAGGTAAGTTTAAATTTATATTAATCAAGATTGATGTCTTCTCGTAGAAGACCTACTAGTTTATCTGTGTGTTTGTCTGGTGTTTTAAGTTATATCGCGGCGTTTACTAGGTAAGTTACCAGTACTACTGGTCCATTTTATCCGGACACCAGCGAGTCAGTCGTAACGCATACCCTACACTCCTGAGTGCCAAGATGGGAAAGCCATTACTACATTTCTAAAGTCGTTGGTATCACCCGGCCTAGATAGAATTCGCGTCGCCTAGTTGGAAAAATACCAAAAACTAATCTTAACCGTGTCCCATATACATACAAATCAGCAGCAGAAGGCTTTGACAAATATAGAAAAAAAAACGAAAAATCTCTTTGTTAACCCTTTCCCTCATATAGACGCTTTCTGACGACAGCTTTTTGAAAACATAGTGACAAAAAAAAAAATTGCTCAAAACGAGCAATTTCTCCTTTTGCCACCATGTTTTCCACTTTTTGTCATAGGTTATCCATTCAATTATAGATATATTCCATTTTTTGACAAAATATGTTCAAAGTCGTCTGCTGCAGAATTGTCGTATGAGGGAAAGGGTTAAAGAACTTTTTTTGATTGAATAATGTTGTAAACAAAGACGCAAGAGGATAAATTGCTAATCCAAAGGTCATCTAGTGAAGATGCGTCAGAATGTGTCTGCAGGTGGGAAAGAGTAAGCGGGATTCGAACCGCATAATTTGTGAGAGATCAACCCTCCACCAGTGCATCAATGTCTTCCAGATCAACACAGCTGATATCATACAATGTGCATCGGAGTGTATCTCGTTAGGGTCTTGTCGCACCATCTCGTGGAACGACCAACAGAAACTGTGCTTGATGAGCTCGACCGATGTAACACACGATAATAATGCAAATAATGCACTGAATGAGGATGCGTCGTGGAATACAATGAGCGTGATGCAATATACAGGTAAATATTTATCTATCGAAACAGATTATACACTTTGGCACATAAAGACGCATTTGAGCATAACCAGCAGACGACTTTTGAAACCACTGTGGCAAGAGGAAACATTGCTCGTGATGAGTTATTTCTCCTTTAGTCACAATGTTTTCAACATTATTCAATAATAATGCTTTCATTGTTAGAGCTGATAATTTCCATAATTGTACCTGTATGCTTTCAAAGTCGATTGTTGCTGGTTTGTTGTATGTGGGAAAGGGTTAGCGAGAACTGTTTAAACCTGTCCAACTAACAGACAGATTTTGACGCATTTGCATCTATCAGCTTTTGAAAACAGTTTGTCAATGTGTTAGATATTAGATATTTTGTAACTAGACTGCTGCGATTTATTATATGGGAATTGGTGGATATTATTAAATTAGGATACATTTCCGTTAAGGTAACCTCATTTATCGCATTCAGCCCATTACATAATTATCATAATTATGACACTACTAGTTAGTCTTTCGCCCAATTCTTTGTTTCAACGCGGAAACCAAAGTATGACAATGACGTCACGTCAGCGGTTTGACGTCATAACGTATATATGGTGAACATTAAGTACATTTTTTCGAAATACGTCTCATAAATCACTTTATAACGTAAGTCATTTTCGCGCCCAAACCGGCGTATTTCATGTACGCCTCATAAATAACTTTATATGATATATATAGGATCTGACATGAGTTGTCATTTCATAAAGTTTTATTAAACGAGTTTAGGAAATGTGTTATTAAGCGATTATTTGGCGAGCTTTATAACACATTTCTTGGACGAGTTTACTAACACTTTTTGAAATGACAACGAATGTCAGATTATTTTTATCACATGACAAAACACAAAAAGAAAATCGTTTTTTCGCTGTCCCAACATGCAATACTTAAAAAGTTAAACAAATTAATCACACAAACAAATACTTTTATGGTCGATAATTGTCCCTTTACCTCGTCCATCTATCGTGACGTTTGTGTTTACCGGATACAGGTTCTAAGCTATTTTGTAAACATTCGCGGATGAATACAAAAATAGTGAATCGGTCATGTTATATTACAAACGTGACATATAAATAAATACGTAATGGGTATATTAGATCGGATACAAGCATTGTCATGTGCTAAATAGAATATCTAGCCGAGATTCGCGGCATATCATCTAAGTTAACTCGTTTATTAAAAGTGATAATAAATAAACACTCATGAAATATCCTCTATATATGCAACTGATTTATGGAACTTCGGATGATTTTGTTTACGTAATCTTTGATTGTATCTACGGAAGTATCCCGTTTCGTTTATGGCTCAGTCGGTAACTACGAGAGTTATCAAGCCATGGGTCCTGAGTTCGAGCCCCGCACGATCGTTGATAATGTCAGATGAGTCAGAGTAACTACCGCCATTTGTCTTAAAAAGTATATGTGGGAAAGTGCAATTTGAGTGGAAATTGTTTGAGTACAGTAGACCTACTGGTGTGTAATCTAGAAAAAAAATGGTTTGGTGAATTGACCGGTGTAAATCGTTTTTGACAAACTATGGAAAGAGGCGTTTATCTCCTATCAATCAATCCGTTTACCTTAGTTAGTGGTACATTTTCTCCTAGCATTTCATTATTTATTGATTTACTATGAGGGTCTATAATTCCAATATTCAGCTATACTGTTCACCTATCGGAATGAAAAATAGTTGTTAGTATTATAATATATTATTCATCGTGTCAAGTTGGTGTTTACTTGGTCCAATGACTATTTCAAGATATCAATCGATCCTGACGAGTTAGCGTCTTTCTGCAATTGGGCACAGTTACTCAGGCAAATCCGTATACACCCAGTCTCATCACACTTTGTCCTGTATCCCCTCTCGTAGTATACCAATGTAATCTCAAATGTTGCTAACCCGAATTGACAATACAATCCCAAACAGCAGCTCAATAAAATATCGTCTACCACTTCACTTTCTAGTAGTATATGTCAAACCTGTGCTAAAGACAACCTTTGTTAATAATTCACTGTCTATAGACACAATTACTTATTTTCTGCACACAGATGATCCTGTAAATAAAGACCACATGTGAAAGAATATCAGAGTGTTCTACTCCCATGGATGGTCTTTAATCACAGGATGAACTGTGTATGTAATTATTTTTCTTTTAGTGTTCAGCGCCGTGAACCCAAGTTGGACAACAGAAATGACTTTTAGTCAAGCAACAAGCCTTTGTATAGCACGTGGTAGCGTTATAGCCGGGCGTTCCGATCTGCTATACTCTCGAAGCTTGGGGTTCGATTACTACCGTTGCACATGGCTGTCAGACGGAACTATTGGATACGTGATTCAGCGCGTACAGGGTATCGGTGCTTGTGCTTCTACCGGCACAAATCCATGGGCACTTTGCATATTACATTAAGGGAATTAACCCTTACACTGTTTAATTTCGTATTGTATTGGGGTTCTTTCACATGAGCCGCGTCTAGTGAAATTGGTGTGTTGTTGCATCTGCGTACAGTGAAGACTCAGACGAAGCTGTGCACCCATCGGAGTCTTCCCAGTCCGCATTATATATGTTTAACATATAATTAGCCATTCCACGAGAAAACCAAAATGTTGGACTCTGCGTAAAGTATCGACCCGGATCAGCATAAGCCTGCTTCGAAGACTAGCCCGGATAGACACTTTTCGCTTCCTGAGGATGTTCTTGTTTCAGGAATCATTGCACTAAACATCTATCCCCCTGGGCCGTAATGTGTCTGCCCGGATTGGCTTTCTCGTGGAACGGCTCATATAAATGCATCGTCTGACAAAGATCTAGACCAGCAGATGCCAATATTATGGTGGCATATTACTGCCGTAAGATAACCAGTTAATGTTTTGTACATTATTAACTGGTTATCTAGTTAGGGTTTGCGAATTTCACTTAATAAGTAACATACTAACTAGTTAACTAGATAGGATTCGTGTTACCACTTATTTGATATTCTCGAAACGTAAGACTAAAACAGGCTTGAAAGTGCCCAGAACTGCCACCAGTTACCTTACCATGCTGTAAAATAAGATTTACACGAGCATTAACTTACAACTGAAACACATTCGTGTTATCAGTTATCGATCACGCGTGTATTGCGCAATAAACGCGTGATCTATAACTGGTAACACGAATCCTATCTAGTTAACCACTTAGTATGTCACATACTAACTGATTAACTAGATAACATTCGTGTTACCAGTTATAAAAAGATACTGCGCAGGTCCTTTGTGTTTTTCCCTTGGATCGATAACTGTCCAAAGGAAAAATACAAAGGAACTCCGCAGTATCTATTTATAACTGGTAACACGAATGTTATCTAGTTAACTAGTTAGTATGTGACATAATAAGTGGTTAACTAGATAGGATTTCAGTTGTACGTTATTGATACTGCGGAGGTCCTTCGTATTTTTCCTTAATGAACTTGCAACTTCCATAGCGGAAAAATACAAAGGACCTCCGCAGTATTTATTTATAACTGGTAACACGAATGTTATCTAGTTAACCAGTTAGTATGTGACATAATAAGTGGTTAACTAGATAGGATTTCAGTTGTACGTTAGTGATACTGCGGAGGTCCTTCGTATTTTTCCTAAATGAACTTGCAACTTCCATAGCGGAAAAATACAAAGGACCTCCGCAGTAGTTATTACTAAGTGGTTAACTAGATAGGATTCGTGTTACCAGTTATAAATAGATACTGCGGAGGTCCTTTGTGTTTTTCCCTTGGATCGATAACTGTCCAAAGGAAAAATACAAAGGACCTCCGCAGTATCTATTTATAACTGGTAACACGAATGTTATCTAGTTAACTAGATAGGATTTCAGTTGTACGTTATTGATACTGCGGAGGTCCTTCGTATTTTTCCTTAATGAACTTGCAACTTCCATAGCGGAAAAATACAAAGGACCTCCGCAGTATTTATTTATAACTGGTAACACGAATGTTATCTAGTTAACCAGTTAGTATGTGACATAATAAGTGGTTAACTAGATAGAATTTCAGTTGTACGTTATTGATACTGCGGAGGTCCTTCGTATTTTTCCTTAATGAACTTGCAACTTCCATAGCGGAAAAATACAAAGGACCTCCGCAGTATCTATTTATAACTGGTAACACGAATGTTATCTAGTTAACCAGTTAGTATGTGACATAATAAGTGGTTAACTAGATAGGATTTCAGTTGTACGTTAATGGTCGTTTAAGTCTATTTTACAGCAAGAAAGGGTAACTGGTGGCAGTTCTGGGCACTTTCATGCCTGTTTTCGTCTTACGTTTCGAGAATATCAAATAAGTGGTAACACGAATCTTATCTAGTTAACTAGTTAGTATGTTACTTATTAAGTGAAATTCGCAAACCCTAACTAGATAACCAGTTAATATTTACAAAACACTAACTGGTTATCTTACGGCAGTAATATGCCACCATACAATATACATTTGAATGACATCAAAGCGGAGTGACATCCATCGGCACCAGCGTAACACACTGATGTACTTTTTAAATTTATCACATAAAGCCCTATCTGTGAGTTTCAAAATCCCTTTTTACATAAATATCATATGACACTACTAGTTTGGTTTCCAGTCTGACGTACAAGTCTGTGTTATAAAGCGGAAACCAAACTATGTAAATGACGTCATTTCAACATTTTGACGACAAAACTGGCTAATATGGTGAACGTAAAGTACATTTTTCGAAATACGCCTCATAAATACGGAATATTACGTTGCGGGAGCGATAAAAGGGTGTGTATTGCACGACAAGTAGCGTGGAAAAATCGATATCTTACGAGACCGAAGGTCGAGTAAGATATGGATTTTCCCACGCTACGAGTCGTGCAATACGTACCCATTTATCGCTCCCGCAACGTAATATTCCTTTTATTATATACCTACGATCTATGAAGAGCGAAAAAACTATTAAATATACAGATTCAATACATTGTTTATTGGGGATACCTCGCTGAAAGTATTCCGCGCACTGTCTGACGTCACAATCTTGTATTTACACCGCATGTAGATACGGAATTTTAATCTGTCGTGGTGTATTTGCGCATGTCAATCTGCATGTATTTCCACCGGAAAATGTACAGGCATATAATAAATCACTTTATGTGATGGATATAATATCTCATTCGTGTTTATTTATTATCAATTTTAATAAACTCGTTAACTAAGCTGAATATGACGATCGTCAAGGCTCGCGGCATATCATCTTAGTAAACTCGTTTTATAAAAGTGATAATAAATAAACAGTCATGAAATGTCCTCTATGTATTATTTTTAACAATTTGTTTTTGCAGCTCTTACGCTTTTTATCTTTTTTATTCATTTTCATATAATTGAAGAGCTAAAGGGGAAATGCTCATTTTCTTTTCTCACATTTTACTATTTCCTCAGATTTTCCTCTGGTGCCAGTGTCAAAAACCCAGATCGCTAGATGTTGCTCATGTTTATAAAGTTAACTATGTTAGTAATTAATTAAGGATTATCGGATAGTAAAAACAAGTTTAGTGCTTGCTAATATAAGTCCGAACTTATCGTAAATGATGTTTTAAGTCTTGTAAATCATAACAAGGAAGATTTGTTTAAGGTCGATTTTACCTATATCAGGGTTCAACCTTTGATCAGCTGTACGAAAATAGCAAATCGTTAGACATTTGCGAACGGCGTAGATCCTTATCAGCAATCGCATATGCAGAATGACATTAAATCGTTTTGCAGAAATAATGGTTTGCTGCCTTACTTTACTAACACATGCACTTTTAAATATGGAAATACCTTTATTCATATGCCAGACTATCAGAAATGAAGAAAAACAAGAAAGTAAATGAATGAATTAGTAAATAATTGATTGTATTATCTAATGAACGAACGAATGCGAAAAAGAATAAAACGAAACGGACTGTCGAACGAATGAACGAACCAATGAGTATATGAATCAATGGATGATTGAATCAATAAATAATTATTAAAGTTGCATGTATACAGAGTTTTCACATTTTGCCTAAATTTTGTCAAAGTTGTAATTAGTAGAGAGTTAATTAATAGTTTACTTACAACAATACATACCTGGCCGTTTACTGGTTGATAAATATGGGAGTACTTATAAAAGTAAAGCGAGTTCTCCTTTTCTTTCAATGCTATCATCCTTTCCCACATACAACGTACCTGCAGGAGACGACTTTGAACACAACCAGGGAAAACTATTTAACTTAAGCTAAAATATTAGTATTGGAATATAGTTAAAATCATTGAGTCAACAAGAGAAAACCCTATTGTAACAGTCTAGAAGTCATAAAATAAACTCTCTGACCAGAACATGATTCTATATTGGATATTACTGTGTCATTAAACATGCTCTTTTTGCCAAGTTGAGTAAATATGACATGCATTGTTGCACTGTTGCAATATTAACGACCCCTTTATGGACTGAAACTCGACATCTGGCTGCATGAGATATTACTGAATTGCTACTTGTCAAGTTAACTGTTAATTTTACACTAAAAGACACGTTGTATGGATTAATTGATCGATCGATTTGTGGTTAGATTGATCGATCGATTGATTGGAAATAAATGCCGGTTTTAACTGTAAAGCAGTAATATCACGACGGCCTATTTATGATGGCCCTCGTCGTTACCTGAAGCAACTGTGTATCCTTGTCACCGTTTGGCTTGAACAATGATGGCTTTGTGTTACATTGTGCGTTACAAACTTCTTATTGATGTGCCTTAAAATATACATACACAGTCCAACCTTTTAAAGACAACCCGTTGAAAGAAAACAATATGGTCTTTGTTCACAGGTTGTCTTTAAGTACTGGGACATGCATGCAGAAAAATGAGTAATTTGGAAATTAAAAGTGTGGTTGCTATAGACAGGGAATTGTTAATATGTATATACAAATATAATCCTTAAAAGAAATATTTTTAAAAATTGTTGAGCATGGTTAACAATGGGTAACACGTGTTTGTTTGTTTTTAAGAAAGAAATTGGTAACAATATAATAATCTTTGTATTTCATCTTCCCATTTCATGTATGATGTGATATCTTTGTTATTACCATACAAACTGTACTTTATTGATCTAAACCACTGTATAATTCCTCTCTAGAACACTTTTGAAAAAGAAACTATGGGGAGACCTGTTCGATTTTTCTATTCCGACATTGTGTTTATCCTATGTCAATATTTGTACTTCCATTTCTATAGATAGCTCTATACATGCTGTCACCATAATATTTCAAAGCACTATTTAAAGAACCTAGACATTTAAAAAACTATAGAGAAATGTAACATTTATATCTCAAACAAGCTTCTTTGATCGTTTAACCTATTATGCGATATTGACCTTTGAGTTACAGGTATCGGAAACTATGTTATAAAGATAAACAATCATGCACAAAAACATAACTGGCATTGTTGCAGCTATGTTCCTCAAAGCACATCACACGCAAGGTCGACACATTACGTTAGTTTAAACCATATAATATGATGTTTTATCTTTAAAATGTATGATGTTTTTATTAATGAAATACTTTTATTAAATAAATTCTGGCTTGCTTTTGTGGCAAAGTGCATGCAGTTTTATCCATTTTCGGGTGATTATAAGATTTATCTTATATCTATATTTGGACATGAAACTTCGTCTTTGAGTCAAAAATAAAAGTTGTGTTCTATTTGAAAATAATGTTTTATTTCCATAGCAACGGAACTATTCCCTCTGATTTAACAGAAAAAAAGAAATGCTCTGTATTAAATGCCTTTGCAGCAAAATGTGCAATTTCTCTTTTTCAGAATGTAACTTTGTTACAATGGTTAAAAATTATGCAGATGTCACACTATTTTGCATGTGATTTTTCTAAGTTAATTGCACAATGTAACTGTTAAAGCAACATCTGAATTTGTTTTCAAGCGGAGAGATGTGACTATATTTTAAATAACAAAATAAAAATATAAACGCCAAGAAAAACTCGACACAAAAATGGACTGCATATAAATTCCTGTTGTATTTATTTAATCTTGATAAAGACCAAGTGGTCGAAAATTCTATTATTATTTTTGAGTTTTAATGATATAAAGTGTTTTACTGACTTTCTTCCCTTTGGAAGACATAATATACAAAGCAACGAAAGACGTTTATTCCTCGGTTTACGATTTTTAATCAAGTAGTGAAATCCCAGCTGCCAATCATCGTAAAGTCATAAATCGTTTACGAGTACCATCTGAGAAGTGCGAACTCAACGGGAACTCGGAAACTATTCTAAAGTGAAGGAAAGAAATAATCGGGAACAATAACTTGTTTTGGAAATATTATATTAAGAATCAAATTTGAATGAATTAAATAAAGAAATGTTGCTATTGAAACAGTCTGAATTAACTGAATTGAGAAAGAACAAATACATTGCTATTGAATCAGGTCAAGGTCACATTGGATTGATAATGGGGAAAAAACTACCAATTACTTGTGCAACTTAGAAAACAACATTGCTCATAAAAATCTATTACATTTATTGAAAAAGATGATGGTACACATGTTACTAATCAAAGATAAATACTACACGATACAAAGTTGTAGTATCAAGAGTTATACAATACTCGGAATACCTCAACAGACTTTGATGTGGACGCAGATTTACAGTATTTTGCTGTAAACAAACTAAATTATATACAAGTTAAGAGTCTGGAGGGTCTCTTGAGTCCAGGTAGTGATGGTTTCTCTACGAACTCTTTTATAAAGTATTTTGAAATACAATTGGACATTTTGTTGTAAGATCTTTGAATCATGCTTTTATCTCAAATACATTTTCAAATAATATCAAATTAGGAAAAATAACATGCATACCAAAAGGCAATAAAGCGAAGCAATTTCTTAAAAATTGGATACCTATCACTTTACTTAACGTGTTATACAAAAGAAAATCAGGAACTTTAGCCAATATACTTAACACCGTTTAATATCAAACGATCCTACTGGTTTTATTAAAGGACGTTTTATAGAAGAAAATACAAGATTAGCATATGACACAGTGAAATACTGTGAAGAAAATCATATCCCAGGTCTCTTAATGTTAATTGATTTCGAAAAAGCGGTTGACTCTTTGTCTTTTAATTTTATAGAAAAAACTTTTAATTTTTTTAATTGTGTCGATATGTTCAAAAAGTGAATAAAACTATTCTTATACAATACCCAAGTCTGTGTGCAGTTAATGGCCATGTATCTGATTTCTTCACAGTGAAAAGGGGCTGCAGACAGTGAGATCCGATTCCACCATATATTTTTATCCTCTGCTCCGAAATCCTAAATATTAAGATAAAAATAAATAAGAATATTACAGGCATAACAATGAAAGACCAAAACTATGTACGTACTCAATTTGCAGACGACACAACCTTGCTTTTGGACAGAACAGAAAAATCGTTAAATAACGTGCTAGAAGTATTAGACAACTTTTCTATAATATCCGGTTTTAAATAAATTTTCAAAAAACAGAGTATTTAAATACAGCACACATTCTATAAAAACTAAATGGAAACTATCATGCGTGGAAACACAGTTTAAATTGCTTGGAATAAACTCTGATGTCAATCTTCAAAACATGCAAGATTTAAATTCTGGTCCGAAATTAGAAAGTATTAAAAAAAGCATTACGTATTGGAAAAGGAGAACACTAACTGCAATTGGGAGAATAACGGTAGTTAATACGATTTTAATTCCTTCCTATTTAAACACATTTATTTATCAGTTTACCATCACCAAAAGATGATATTATCAAACAGTTAAACGACATACTATTGGAGTATGTATGGGACGGTAAAGCGAAAATGTAATAAAACAATATGCAGACGATTGACATCAGAAGTTATATTTGTAGCAGAAATATAAAATGGTTAAAAAATAATTAATTCGTAAAGAAAGTAATTGCTACAAGTTAGGTTACAATATTGTTGATGTTAGAATAGTTTTTAATATGGGAAAAATATACTGTGAATACGTATCAAAGAGTACAAGAAATGAATTTTGGAAAGATGTAATGAAGGCGTTGTAATGATTGATATACAGTTTTACACATGCCTTTGTTTTATAATGAACATTTTCTTATTAATTCAAAACATATTTTCATCGAAGATTTCTATAACCGAGGCATAAGGCTTGTAAAGGATATGATGGATGTTAATGGAAATGTTCTAACCTTGGTTAATATAGAAAGCATTATGGGAAAAAGAATCAATTGGCTAATATTACACAGTCTGAACAATTCTATAAGGTCCTTTATAACAAAGAACAATATTGCAAAAACTGATTTCCCATAATCCATGTATCAACTTCTATTTCTACGATATTTTAATAAAAACTGACTCGAACAAATTTGTCTGTAATACATTAACATGTAATAGTGCGGTGCCAACAAGTCAGGACAAATGGATGGTGTTGTTTCTAAATGAAACAAGAGGGCCATGATGTAAGTGTTTTAGGGTCCTAATTTAATTGCTCTACAAACATAAGAAGGAAGGTCCAAAAGTAATGGTGAAGGTCATCCAAAGACAATGATGATATTTGATTGTAAAAGATCAGAAATCAATGTAAAGGACATGTGACAAATAAATGAAGTTTTTAACGTGTTCACAAGGTCAATTATAACAATTTTGCCAATTTTAATCGGCCATAATCCAGTCATGCATGGATGGATCTGAAGACTTTATCGTGTTCACAAGAAATTGTGGACAGACGACGGTTGACGGACAAAGGGCGATCACAAAAGTTCACATTGTCACTACGTGACAGGTGAGTTAAAAACTAACTGGAAAACAAAATATTGCAATGTTTTCAAATGTACAAATGATACCTATATACAATGGTTACAGACCCAAAAAGAACATAGGATATTACCAACTAATTCTTTGTTATATAAAATGAAATTAGTAGATACAAACGTATGCACTTTCTGTTTAACGCAAGGGAAAACCTTAATCCATTTTGTTCTTGATTGCGAAAAAAGTTAACCCTTTATCCAAAACATTAAATTGAATATCAATGATATATATCCAAATTTAGAGATACCAAATATAGAAATTCTTCTAGGTTGCGATAAGAATGATTTTAAACTGGAAACTCTATTATTAAATGTCAAACGTTATTTATAATCATGTAAAATAAAAAAATAAAGTATTCCTTCTTGGTATGGTTTAAAGAACAGCTTACATCTGACTTGGAGTATACACAAACCGACCAAAGCAAGAACAAAAGACATAGCAAAGTGGGCAGTTGTAAGAAAAACCGTTATCTCTATAAAAAAAAAAAGAGAGAAATACGCAATATTTTTCTCACTCCTATGTTTTTTGTATTTTTTTTTCTTTATCCACCAGCCATCACCTCATCACCATTTTTTTGTTTAGCTTTATTAGAATATGTCCTATATTGATATATAACCTATGAACTAAAAATCAAATACAATTGTCTATAATGTATAAATAAGCTTTTTGAATATCATAACTATATATCTCTCTTCCTTATTTTAAGAAACAAATCTGCAGCAGGAAACTTAAAAAAAATATAAGCCTTTCAATATACAAGACATTATGGAAAAGGAAGACAATTTGCGTTTGGAAATATACTTAGTGTAAACTGTACTTGACCCTTATCATGCTGCAAACAACTCTTAGAATACATCTGCAAATAGTATAGACCAATAATTGATTGTACATCTGTACAACGGATTATGGGTTTATATTTGGTTTTGTGAAGAATTAAGCTTTACAAAAGCTCCAAAGAATAAAATGAACAATAAATAGTGATCCGCAAATCAGAGAAAAACTGTTATAAAACACAATTCAGCATAAAAAGGGTTAAAATAAAAAAAAATGAAACTTTTAAACACATTTGTCTTTATATATAATTATTTTCCTATGATCAATTTGCAAAATGTTAATTAAAGGTAAGATAGAGGATGGCCACAACATATATATCTGGGTCTTTATATCACTTCTACATTTTCATGAACAAAATCATTAGAAACATTGTCACAACAAGCGATGTAATCATTATTTTATATATTCCAATTTCAGCGTTTGTATGGAAGACTAGATGCTTTCAAATTTGTTGATACTACTGTTATGCTTATTCTATGCTACGGGTCTCAACTTTTGGGTTATAAGTATTCTGATAAAGTTGAAAGAGTTCATATAACATGTTGTAAACAGTATTGTAATACATCGGAACCATTTGTTTTAGGAGAATGTGGACGTCTACCTCTTTGTACATTTTACATTCCTAATTGTATTAAATATTGGCTAAACGTAACTCGGATGGAAAACCATAAGTACCCGAAGCACTGCTACATGATGTTGAAACGCCTCGATGAGGTCGGTAGAAGTACATGGGCAACCTGAATAAAAAACCTCCTGTGTATGCATGACTTTGGGTATGTATGGATTTCACAAGACATAGGTAACGATGCTATATTTATTAAGCATTTTAAACAGCGGATTCAAGACTGCTACTTACAGAAATGGCATATGGATAAAAACAATGCGGGAAAAGGACAACATTACAAATATTTCAAATCATTATTAAACCCAGAGCTATATTTAAATCTATTTTTATCTTTCTCCTTACACTGGATATATAGTAACTTTAGATGCTCTAGCCATGCCCTTATAATAGAGAGAGGTAGACACCTATTGATTCCAAGAAATGACCGTTTTTGCCCTTTATATCTTGATACAAAAAATATGTACATTATTGAAGATGGGTTTCACTTCTTTTACAAATGTCCTGCATATGACGATTTAAGAGACGTTTATTTTAACGTATCCTGGATAAACAACAGAACTCTTGACATATAATATGCAATATTAAATACAAATATCCAGTCTGAAGTATACAATACTGCAAAATTCATTCAGAGTGCATTCAAACTAAGAAGTGAGACTTTTTCGTTATCTTTCTCAGCTTCAAATGTCAGTGTTATAATGTATTTCATCTCTCCCTGTTGTATATACTTATCAGTTATGTTGTATAATGGGCCGGTGGCCTAAATTTCTAAATAAATGTATTGTATCTTGTATCTCCATACCTATGGATGTGGCCAAAACAATAATATATATTGCAGTTGGAAAGTCATATATATGCCTGCGCAAACAGCTGTGGGTGAACGCGTAAGGGAGCATTTATTACCACTTAAAGTTTAGTTGAAATTTAACTGAGCTGTACTGCAGATGTAGTAAGACATTAACCAACTGCTCTCGAAGAAATAGAATATAAAAAAAGCAATCACAGTTTGTGTCTGGTTTTAATTTAATTTGATTCAGTTCATTTGTAGAGTCAGGGAAACACATTATTTTGATATAACCTGTTATAATTCTTGGGGTAAAGGGCATAACTCTTACCCTTAAATGAAAGTCATGACAAGTATATGATACTATTATTACAGCCTAATCATTTTTTGCTTGCAGGTTATTCATAAATTTAACATTATTTCAATAATGACGCTGCGATTCCTGGGTAAAATACTAACAAGCACTACCGGTTAGTTTTTCATGCCACTGGCGCCTCATACCTTATGCTATCTTCTTAATCCGGAGCTTGTTTACTTATTTACCCAGGGATCATGAATAAGTGAACTGTCGCCGTGCACATTAAGCATAAAGAGTTACAGACACATTATTTTCGCTCATGCTTCGTGCTCGTCAAAATTTGAACTTTCGCTGAAAAGACATTGAAGCCTCCTTGTGCAGCAGTTTTTCATATATTTTTGAGAGATACCATCTCCTTATTAGGACTTACTATCTCATAATTGGAAAATGCTTTATCGTAACTAGGAACTATTTCATCTTAATAAGGAGATATTATCTCCTAATTAGGAATATATTGTTGCACAATATACTGGTCCCCGAATACTGGTCATTGTTTGTTGAAACTCTTTGCAATGCTAACCTGATAGTTACTTAAATGCCATATTTCTATTAGGAAAATACTTGTACTTTAAGGAGAGGGTTTTCAACCCGTTATAGTGTCACACGCGCAGTCGGGTCAGTTATATGTAAACTAAAAATATTTAGTTCCATTATGTCACCTACATGTATGTGTGAATTATAAAAAATGCAAAACATAGATTACATGAACCTTGCTCAGTTTGTCCCCACCTCAAAAATGGCGACGTTTCTTGAGGGCAAATGACAACAAGACTAGGCTCTTCATAACAAGATGTGTGCAACCGCTATACCAGTTTTGAAGCACTGACAATTTGTGATGAAGAGGCGAATGCACGGGTTTTCTTACATGCATGGCATGCTGTAGTAGAAAGCAAGGGACGTCTTATGGTAACAGCTATTGATACTTGTGTTCTTGTCATTGCTGCCAATGCATTTCCAATGCTGAAAGATCTAGGTCTAGAACAGCTTTGGTTTGCATTTAGTCACGGACCAAACCAGAGAAAGTTGATATCCTTAAACGATGTCAATCATTTAATCGGCCCTGAAAAATCCAACCGTATTCCATTCTTCCAAGCTTTCACTCGATGTAATGTTGTATCAGCTCTTCATGGAAAAGGGAAAAGCTATGCATGGCTCACCTGGAATGTATTTCCTGGGGCGTCTTATTTGTTTTCAACTGAGTGTCTGCCATCATAGTGTATAACAGTTCAAATACTGCTGTAGACAATGGCGGTGTAACCTTGGACATGTTTGCCAGAAAGCAGGGGTTTTACGATACTATTCCTGCAACTCTAGCAGCTCTAGTCGACATGCTAAGCATTCTACATTCCAAGCAGATTGAATTTGGGTTGGAGTAAGCCAAACGATATGTGGCAGATTATTTGGACAATACTTCCATCGATTGCAAAGAGCTGACAAGATGTAAATGTAGGTTTGAATGCAGTTGCAGATGCACGTATGTTTGGCAAAAACACTGTAAATATAGATGTAAACATCTTTGAGGTTCTATGAATGAAATAGTTTCTAAGAACCAGGAATTGGCGGCCATCTTGAAAAATGGCCGCAAGCTTGAATTTTCACGTGGTTCACGGGATTTTCCATGAAAGTATGATCATACATCACAAAGCGCATCCTTTTGTTTCCAATTAATCTCCTTGGCTACAACTGGAACTGACTCATCGATATGTCAAAAGCGATCATTCAAATGAGCCGTTCCATGAGAAAACGAACATTGTGGACTCTGCGTAAAGTATCGACTAGGATCAGCCTAAGTCTCTTGCAGTCCTGTGATCGGTTGAAGCCAATCAAAATTCGTTTAAATCAACTGGAACTGTTTGATAGGTATGTCAACAGCAATCTTTCATATTTAATTCAGGAAGTCTCTGTTACGAACTAATCACATCGCTTAAAGATTTAAAAGCTTTAACCCTTTCCCACAAGCAGAGCACTTTGAAAACATCTAGGCAAAACTATGACAAGTATCTGTAAATGAAAGTTATTGTTTTAAAAATAGGTGAACAATGTTAAACATGTGGAGATTAATAACCAATATTGAGTAATTTCTCCTTTATTAACAATGATATCAAAAGTCATCAGCTGCGGATGCTTTAAAGAAGGAGATAAGCTACTTAGGGCCATATTAATTCTTGATAAACCACTTTACATGTAAACAGCATACAAACGTAAGTGTTTTTCCCAGTCAGTTTTATTAATCTGGTTATTATATTTAGAAATGTTAGTCTTCTTCTTTGAATCTGGTCTTGATTTCAACATGTTGGAAATTAAATTTCTATACAGTTTTGAGATGGAGAAGGTGCTCATAATAATCAATTGTAACCTTTCTGCTTTAACCTTCTACTGTAAATACGCGTATGGTAAATGTCACGGAAGAAGTTTACTTTACCATAAAACAGCCATCACAAACGGAACATATAGTTGGTACAGGAAGAAATGCTAAGCAGCACTAGCCCTCTCACTTTCCATTTCCTAATTTAGCTACTTTAATATCTTTCAATTATATTTACGGCAGGCTATATTACTCAATTAGTTATTGTTAATGTTTCAAATAAACGTTATATAATTGAGCTGCGTCTAGCGATGAGGGATCTTAATGCGTCTGTGAACAGTGAAGATTCAGGCGAGTATGTGAATCCACACAGGCTTAGAAGAGCCTTAATTTTCCTTCTACATATAACATTTTCCTAGATGCATATTTTGACAAATAAAACCAATCTACCTTAATATTATCCTGTTACGCAGAGTCAATAAAAAACCATACCGCATGTTCCGGCTTAATCATACAGCGAAACAGATCCCTCCCTTCAGAACCTGACTATGGCATAGTTTGCTATATGATTGTATGGCCAACACTCTACGAAAACCAACCTTTAGTCATTTGCGACCAGTGTAGATTCAAACCGTCCTGCGCGTCCGCCCATTAACCTTATATGTGAACATTTCAAATAATAGAGACAGTTCATACTTACGTCCATTCAAAGTATATGAGGAGCGTGTAACGAACCGGTGCTTAATGTGAACCGTAAAGACTCGGGATAGCTCTCTGCAATTTAATCTTAGGTGCATCTTTGATAACATATCTAAAACTGTAGGCCCCCTAGTAATTTACCTTCATAATATCTCGTTGAGGAGAGTCATTAAATACCTAAATCTACAGACACGGCGTCTGTTCTAACCAGTTTAGGAATTTGAACGGGCATATCAATTGCATGGTTTTAGATGAATCCTCAAAACGGCAAAATCAAAGTCAGATCTGAATTCCTTAACTGATATCAAACTGTGTTTGTGTCGATATAATATATATATTTCATATCAAATTATTCAAGCGATACTTGTTGTTACACCGGCTTATAAACTGTGACAACAAAATGGGGTTTCTGGTATACATAAAGGCTGCGGTGAATCTAAAAATGTGGAGCAAAAGGATCAGAGTGTTCTTAACCTGCTTTGTAAAGGTTTGTGTTATGTATGCAGTTTGTAGTTCAAATTTGTTTTACTGAAACATTGAACAACAGTGTAATATCATTTATCTCTCTTTTTCGTCAGCCGTGGAAAAAATAAAGTGTTGTTCAACGGGTGGTTTCGTTCCAAGGAGGTGCCATTTTCAGAGGTTGTACTCAATTTTAATGATAGTAATAATAAAAACAATAATAATACAAAACACAGATATATTTCGGCCCTTTTTACGTAAGGTTATGTCCCATACTACAACATATTTCACAAATAGGATACAGGGGGCATTCTACGGTGACATTAAGAACATTCTTTCGTTCTGTTTAAATATTTAAACGTGGTCTAAATAGCCTGCAAGACCGTTACCGTCCTCGTAGATCTGTTGTTGCTGCAAAGACAAACAGTGATACTGTTAGAGCTCGGTTAGATGAAGATGGCCGATAAACTGTTTCCCAGAAAGATTATAGTCTATGCATTTCAGAAGGGTTCACCCTTCATATTGTGACTGATTGTTTGAAATGAACGAAGATGTGTGCTAGATGGATCTCGCCATTGTACATGTATAATTTCTGAGTTGCTCAGATGGGATGATCCTTGCGAGACGCGTGATTTACAAGCAATATCTTAATTAAAGTAAGACAAGGCAGACGATTGCAAAGAAAACTAGAATTGACGAGTATATATATGCCTTTTTTTTCAATTTTAGTGACCCTGTTCTAAGACATTGCAAAGATGGAAGATCCACGACATGCAACTTTTACAAATTGAAATTATTACATCTGTCGAAGAATACTTTACAAAATGAACGCCCAGTGAAACGTTTGAAAGACCAACATCTTAATCATCACAATTCTCAAGCCCACTAAATCAAAATTGTATAATATTACAAAGGACAAGAAACGGTTAATCGATTGAGTACCGACCTCAGTGCCTTTTCCCTTTTTCCCGTTCTCAAAATCCTCTTAATTAAGCGCTTCGTTACAACATGTTCCCTTGGTTCTGCAAAAGTTCTGTGTCCCATCAGTACAGCAGTAGGGGACTACTTTGCAGCGTTCAGGTGGTGGGTAGCAAGTATTAAAGAGTGTGATTCTGTGCAGGGAGAGTACTTTTTTAGACAATCATTTAGTCCATTGCTAAATAAATAAATTTAAAGTTAAGAAGTTGAGACTAAATCACATGAATAAACTATCATTTATGAAAAAGTCCATCTTATTTCAAATGTAACTTTGTAAATTATAGTTATAATAGAATACACAATACTAGATCTTGTGAATTCAATGTTGTCCTCAACTCAGGGTAATTCTGTTATAGGTCAGATTTTTTTTTTACAATGGTATCAAAATTATTTAATCAATAAAAAACAAACTTCAAAACATCTGTTAAAAATCACTTGTATAGTTTTATAAAATATGGTAGGCAAACAACTCGTTCTATTATACCGTTAACTTTTGTTGCAGAACAGCTAGTTTGTAGTTGTTTATTGAATGCCTCTCGTATCAACGGTGAATAAATAAAGGGTGATGGTATAGCTGTCCTCATGATTTGAACCACATTTAGATAAAATGGCTTTAAGGATGTTATTGTTCCTAATCGTGTTTGTCGTATTCATAGGTTTACTATCATTTAGACCCATAAACGCCGGTTCATCAAACAGGCGATTTACTGGATTGAGTCAAAATGGTTTCAAACTCAAAGCGAGTTATATAAACGAGCAGATTTACACAGGGGGTATTATCCTGTGCTTCACACATTGCATTTCGTTAATGTCTTGTCGCACCATCTCGTGGAACGAAGAACAGAAGTTGTGCTTGATGAGCTCGTCCGGTGTGACACATGATTACGATGCATATTATGCACTTGATCAGGATGCGTCGTGGAATAAATAGGTATGATGAAATATACAGGTACGATGTAATCCACAATCTATTTCATCCTTTTCAGTGGATACTTGAGAAATAACAATTTATATTATGATAAACTTACTGTTTCTGAAAGTGAACTTATCAGGTGATAACATTCACTGTTTTATGTGTATTAATACAGTCTCTAGATGTAATAAGTGAATACAATTATGTCGAAAATGTCAATTGAAGTTGCATTTACTTTTTTTGGACAATTACATATTGTGCAGCAATTGATGTTATTCAATAATTAAATTGTGATTTTAACAGCCACCGTATATGTTTTAAAAGAGTTGTCTTATGTGGAAATAAAGTTTTGCACCGAGTTCTGAGTTTCCCGTTTACAATTTTCATTGTGAATTCCTGATTTTTGTTCATTTAAAATGAGTTTCTCATTTGGGATTTCGAAGGCATGAATACACGTTGAATCCGCCAATAAGTGTCATTGAGTAAGAACATGACAGACAGGCGTATTGACGGACGCATGGACACATATACTGATGCCGGAAATGTGACCCCCCATGATCCCTCCTGCTCAGATAGGCTTCACTAACATCAGAGATGTTAACTTGTTCAATTGCATACATACACTAGACCAATTTGCATTGTTATACTTCAATACCTTCTCCGTGGTGTAGTGGTTAGAGCATCCGCCTTTGGGTGGGAAATCAGGGTTTAATCCCAGGTTCTGTCATAGCAAAGATTCGGAAGTAATGGCATCCCTCCGTGTCGCTTAATGGACTGCGTTGCGTATACTGCAAACCGAAACAGAAACACGATTCGTGAAAACCCAGTGAAGTCTAGTGTTTTGTCGTGCAAACCAACTACCTGCCTGTGGAGAAGTGGGTTTTTTACCGACTGAGTAATTGCGGCTCCATTTTATCGTGTGTCAATAAGTGAACTTATCTTACGTAAACTGTGTGGTTTATGCTTAAATTTTGGCATCATCTCACTTGCCACACGTAGCCAATTATTCGATATGCTTCAGCTCAGATCGTAACATTTGTTGAAAATAATGAATGAAGGATAGCCGGGGTTCTTCATACTTTCTGGTGATTGAAACATGTTCTTGAGACTAGCGTCATTTGTAATAGTCTATGTGGGAAGGTAGTCAGTTACCTGCAAAGAATGCTGTGTGACGTACTGGTGCGAGAAAACCAGGAAAACGCGTTAGGTGAACTATTCTTTGTGATATACATTGAATACCGTTGATTATTGCATCAAACCCAACATAATCAACCAGATTCGTATCCATCGTCTATGTCTTGGAAGTTTGATGTACATGTATGTAGTTACTAGTACACGTGCGAACTTGTCAGGATATACATGGGGAGATGAACTAACCCCGTTATAAAATAGATATGCTGTTGTTACAGATGTTAAACTCCAACCAATCAATTACAGCTATTTGTCAGTCTTCAGTGCCTATACTTCGAGCTGGACACCGCCAATGACGTTTAACCAGGCTAAAGACCTTTGCATTATGCGACATACCATGATTGCTGGTCGATCCGATCTTTTACATTCTCGAAGCTTGGGGTTTGGTTACGACAAATGCTGATGGATGTCTGACGGAAGCATTGGATATGTCCTCTAAAGCTTCCAGGGTATATTTCCTAACTGCGGGTCTCTTTCGTATCCATGGTTTATGTGCATCTTAAACTGAACTAAACACACATTGTAAACGCAGTAACGCAAGGGCGCAAAGAAAAAAGTCAACCCAAAGTTCAGACTGAACATATATTTCTCCATCCTCGGTACCCAGGCTATTCATAAAATATACGATACCCTGGGCAAATTGGCTAGCGAAACTTCGTAAAGCATGCACCACAATGTCTGTAATTTTCGTATCGCATGAGGTTTACGTCATGCGGCCAATCAAGCGGCTGCATTTCACCTCATAAATTATTTATGAGTACGAGATTTTTACAGCCAATTTGCCCAGGGTATCATATATTTTATGAATAGCCTGGTTACCGAGGATGATATTTCTCATTCGTCGCATAAACATGCACGTCGAAATTGAAAAAGACATTAAATATACATACTTAATTGCAGAAAAGAATAATTGAATGCAATGAAAAAGATACGATGTTCGAAATCTGCCAACAAATTCTGACCTGCAAGTTATATAATTATAATCCTACCGAAACGTTTCCCACATGGACAATGGCGGGTTAATATTCAAAGGGACGTAATTTGTAGTAAAAATAGGATTCGTACTAAGTTCTTTCGAACTTTCTGATATACGTACCAATTAATCAACAATATAAAGTATGACAAAACAAACTGCCGCAGCAACATGGCTCCCAGTAATTAGTTCTAACTAATTTCACAGAAAAGAAACCCCCACACACACAAAATCCACTACTAAGGCTCCTAGACGGGAATCACCTCGGACTCCTGCATTAGTATAAGCTTCTGCACTGGTCGCTCCAGAATCCTGAGAGTTTTGTCACGTCGACCTAAATTATCGCAATCTGAATCTGCTAACTCAACATTAACCTTTCTAACTAGCCCATCATCATCATCATACGGTTTTGTTTCCACGTGTTACGTGGCATATTATTATCTACCAAAATCAAAACGTCGCCAATGCAAAGGTTGCGTTTGGGAGAGAACCACTTGTTCCTTAACTGAAGGTTGTGTAGGAACTCCACCTTCCAACGAGACCAAAACTGTTCTACCACCAAATACTGCGTGCGACGCCATCGCTTTCGCGAGTATACGTCTTCCTTCTGAAAACTCCCAGGTGGAGGGAGAATGACCTTTAATTTCATTGTTAGTAACTGATTTGAACTCAATGGTATCAGAGAAAGAGGATCATTCAAATTGTTTACAGTGAGAGGTCTGCAGTTGACAATAGCTGCAGCTTCGTAAAAAAACGTTCGAAGACATTCGTCATCTAATTGCGTACCATGGTTGACCAACAGATATGAAAGGACAGTGCGCACAGAACTAATCCGTCGCTCTCATACCCCACACATGTGGCTGGCGCATGGGACATTCATCTTGAAGGAAAAGAAATCACAATCTGACAAAACATTGCGGATCCTGTCCTCGTCCAATTCGTTCAATGCTTTGCTGAGTTCATGTTCAGCTCCTACAAAATTCGTTCCTCTATCTGATCGCAACTGACGTATCGGGCCACGTATCGCTATAAACCGACGCAAAGCATTGATAAAGGAACCTGTGTCCAAGGAGTTTGCAGTCTCAACATGAACAGCTCTACACGCCATGCAAGTAAACAAGACTCCGTATCTTTTGAGCTCCTTTCTACCTTCCTTAACGTCGAATGGTCCGAAAAGGTATACTGCACAATAAGTAAAGGGCGGTGCAGGCTCGAGGCGATCAACCGGCAAATCTGACATCTTTTGCTCTTGGGCAAAAGCTCGAAGTCGTCTACAGACAATACATTTGGACAGAAGGGAGGACACTGCAATACTACAACCGACAACCCAAAACCCATGTTGTCGTATTTCATTTGTGGTAATACCTCGACCTTGGTGTAGAGTTTTCTCGTGATACTGACGAACTAAACATTCTGTCAAATGACCTTTACTAGGCATAACAATAGGGTGTTTTAACGACTCATCAATATTGGAATTGCGTATGCGACCACCTACTCGCAAAACACCGTTTGAATCTAGAAAGGGATCTAATTGACGCATTCGTGAGTTTGATTTCAATGCTACGTGACGTCTTCAAACCTCCTCTATATCTTCGGGAATCTCAATCACTGTATATTCCTGAATTCTATCAATATCAACTTTGAATTCTTCTCTCTGTGAGAGTTTGCACATAACCAATTCAGCTACTCTGCAACGCTCAAAGGTTCAACAGTGCGACATTTTGATCTAGGTAAGCCAGATATTGGCTCCTTTACTTCACGTGCTCTCAACCTTTTTCTGAATCTCAAACAGAGAGCTAATGCTCTCTTCGCTTTATACCAATTTGAAAAAAACTGAAGTCGCTCAAGAAGCGATGGGAAGTTTGATACAACTGTTCGATCAACAAGCATGCAAACCTTTCTCAATTCAGGTTCCCCTGAATCAACTACACATTCTTCAGTAGAGTTTGGCAGGTCCGGACACCACATGGAGTCCGGGCCATCGAACCACATGCTCTTGTTGACAAAGTCCTTGACCTTTATGCCCCTCGAGGCGACGTCAGCAGAATTCTCACTTGTCACAACGTAGTTCCACAGTGATGGTTCACTATGTTCCCTTATTTTCTGAACCCTATTAGCAACAAACACATGGAACCGACGTGACTCAATGGCGATATAGCCAAGAACCACATTACTATTAGACCAGTAAAAGTGCGTCATATCATCATAATCAAGGTCTTGCTGGTGCAAACTCCCAGTGTTTACGGAGAGCACCGCAGCAACCAACTCATGCCTAGGGATAGTAATTGGGCGAAGTGGAACAACCCTTGACTTTCCCATCAACAAAGCGCAATGAATCTTAGTATCACGATTGGCCATATCCAACCGTACTAGCATCAGAGAAATGATGTAACTCGACTGCAGATACTTCTCCGAAGTCATCTGGCTTCATACATCTGCGAGTCTTAAGAGACGAGAGATCATTCAAACTTTCGCACCACTGTCGCCACCTAGACCTTAAACATTCGGGTAAGGGATCATCCCAATCAGCTTTGTCTGCGCACATTTGCTGTAAAGACAACTGACTGCCGACAAAATTCCTCTCCTGGTAAGTGGACGATACTTTAATGTGATCTTGAACTGAAAGGTATCTGACTCAATGCACCATAAAATGCCAAGAGTTCTTTCAACCGGCAATTTGTCACGCACCATGTCGATGTTCTTCAGATCCTTTGCTCGATCATCTTGATGAACAGACTGAATGACTTCCTTCGAGTTCGAAACAAACTTGTGCAGTCTTATACCAGCTTTGCTGCACATGGATTTGGTACAACCTATCAGGTCTGTCTACAGCCTGTTGGACAATGGGCAACGACTTCAACCCATCATCAACATAGAAGTCACGATGGATAAACTTTGAGATATCACTCACGAATTCAAGCTCATTGTCATTTGCGAGCTTTCTCAGTCCAAAGTTCGCGCATCCAGATGAAGAAGTCGCGCCAAAAAGATGCGAAAGTCAACTGGTTCCAATGAGTAATCACCGGAATCCCACCAAAGAAACCTAAGGTAGTCTTTACAGCTTGATGATACTCGTAACTGGTAGAACATCTGTTCTATATCACACATCAACGCAACTGATTCCTTTCTGAACTTGCATAAAACACCAACAAGCTTGTTTGTCAGGTCGGGGCCTTGAAGCAAATGTTGATTTAGACTGTGACCCTAAAAGGTAGCACTGCAATCAAAAACCACTCGTATCTTGTCTGGTTTCTGAGGGTGGTATACTCCATGGTCTGGTAAATACCAAATTGTGCCGGAGTTAACATCGTTCTCCGTTACCCTTTCGGCATGACCTGTCTTCACAAGAATACCCATAAATGTAGTATAGTGTTGTCGGAATCTTTCATCCCTTTGAAGACGACGCTGTAGAGATTTCAGTCGACTGATAGCCATGTACCTGTTGTAAGGAAGCACTGGATTACGGTGCTTAAATGGCAAAGGCATTTCATATTTGCCCTCTCTTAAACGAGTACCCTGACTCAATGTGGAGAGAAAATGTCTATCTTCCACAGACAGGGACGTAGTGCCTACTTCAATGTCACTAAAGTCTCGTTCTATCAGCTGCAACACATCATTACTGACTATCTCCTTCACAGACGTTCTCAAGGAAAACAGGACGGAATGTGCGCAATTTTTTTCCCCAACAAGCAATTCCGAAGGAACTTCATGAGCATGAATGCGATGACTCAAACCAATTGAATCCTCTTCAATACAACCCTGCTTAACAATATCAACAATACTGCACCCGAAGTCAGTTCTCTGACCAAACGGACCATCTGCGTCCAGAGGAATTACCTCACGTGGTAACAATACCTGAGAACAATTATACCCAATCAGCAACCCGATTTCGCAAGAGCTTAAAGGTAACAATCTTGGCGCAATATGCTCTAAATAACACCACGCATTGGCTACATTAGAAATGGGTATGTGGGAACGATTTGCTGGCATTATATTTCTTCTGTAAGCGTCTGGCAAGGATATCTTTTGAAAACTGTCATAACCACGAACTGAAAGACCCTTAACCTTCTGACTACTAACAACCTTATCTTCTGACAACATTGTGGAAAGCGACAACTTCACTGGCGTACCTGATAACCCTAAAGCTTCGCAAGTGTCTTGAAGGATAAATGTTGAGTCGGACTGTGAATCTAACAAGGCATACACAAGTCTTTCTTCATCGGGGTCACTGCTATGAGACACATACACAGGTACAATAGCTGAGCATTTACTGTCAGCCCCCGTATAACTCAGAAAGGATGTCCCCAACTTGACTTTAGTATTAGCTGAATCATTTGCAGTTGCAACCGTCACCGCTGAGTCACCTTTGTCACCATGCAGTGAAGTTGGGTGAAGTTTCTTACGAGTCTTACACGTCTTTCGCTGCCTGCATTTTCTTGAAATGTGCCCTTTCCGTAAACAACCAAAGCAAAGACCATTTTCCTTTGCAAATAATTTTCTCGCAGACAAAGTATTACCAAAGAAGATTTTACAACCATCAAGGTCACGAACTTCTTTACAAAGAAAGCATGAGGTTATACTGTTTGTCTCAGAACGATTCTCATTTGAATCTGAAGAGAACGAACGGCTGCCAAAGGGCTTTACGCCATCTCCAGAAATCTACTGAGATTTTGGACCACTAACATTGCGAGACTCTGAGCTAGGCATGTCCTTAAAAGACTGAAAAGACTTCACTGGGTCGCAGGCGATTTGTGCCTCCTTGTAAATAAACTCGGTAAAGACCTTAAACGAGGGAAAAGCATTGGTCTTTTCCCTTATACCCGCTACTATTCTATTCCACCTAACAACAACCCATTCAGGAACCTTGAAAAGTAGTTTGCGATTTTCCCGACAATAATTTAGAATCTCTAGACAAGGAATGGTTTGCATAGCAGTAAGACACTGCCTAAGAAAGTCTGCCAATTTCAGCAAAGCTGGAGAATCCTTAGAGTGAATACTGGGCCATGCTTTCAGTTTATCACGAAAATCCGAAGCAACAACAAACGGGTCGCCATATTGCTCCTCTAGGAGCTTCTTGGCTTCCTCGTACGCAACATCTGACGGCAAAAGAAAAAAGGTTTCGACCACATGTTTAACTGACCCACACAAGTATCTTTTAAGATAATGTATTCTTTCGGCCGCAGGTATATTTACTTCGTCCACAAGTGTCTTAAATGCTCTTTTCCAGGAAGGATATTGGATGTGATCACCGTTAAACACACTAGGCTCAGGCAATCGGTTTAATGCCACTTGATCAGCAAGCGTCTTAACAAGGTCAATTAACCCTAAATTAATATACTGCAACGATTCAGTTCCGGGAGGCAACTGATCAAAAGTAACATGATTTCTACCGGAAACATCATCAGAGACAGTCAGTTGAAAAGCAGAGACCAATGGATTTAAAGAACATTGACATATCCTCGTCACCAAAGCTACTAAATGCATATGTAATATCCGTCAGAACAGAAAAACACTGCTCTAAATCTTCCCTTGACAAACGAAGTGTCTGACAATCGTCACAATCGGAGAGCTTTTGCTTGCTTCTTCCAAACAGTAGTACTCGTCCTGAATTTACCATGTACAACTTGCAAGCGCCAGCTCAGACCCTTTTCAGTCATTTTGTGAGTACGACTCGCTTCTACATTTAAAGATGCATGCAATTCAAACTCGTTGTCATTGATATCACCTGATTCTACATTTAAAGACTCATCCGATTCAGACTGCTTTTCATTGATGCCACCTGATTCATTATCTACATCATCTATAAGTTTGTCCTTACTACCGTCCATTTTAACTTAGTATCACTTATTGGTAAAAAATGTATACAATTTGGCTAGACTAAACATTTAGACAATTTGGTCAGATTTGGATAAAAATTAAACACATTAAAATTGCATCACCAACAAAATACAAAGCATTCAATCAATTAAACAGAATAACATATTATAAAAGCAGTACCATGGGTGAATAATTGTATATTTTCTCTAAATCTTTGAAAACTATAAGTAATAAATGTTGTCTATTCCAAACTTTTAAACAATTATTCTCCCATGCAATCTTACAAAATACCATCACAAAAACTTGTCCAAAGGAGATAACTTGATGTCAAAAGGCACTCTCGGAATAGTCCGTTAACACTTCCAGATCTATGGTTCCGGGATATAAAAATCACAAATAAACTATATGTCAAGAAAAGTATTGTAGAAAGCAATCTGCTTGACACGCCGGTACTGTTAATTATTTGTGCTTTACACGTCTGCATATCTTGACGTGTAATGGGAATGTCCTTTTTCTTTTACCTGTTTGTGGCGTAGAGTTTCGACTGTAAACGCAGTAACGCAAGGGCGCAAAGAAAAAAGTCAACCCAAAGTTCAGACAGAACATATATTTCTCATTCGTCGCATAAACATGCACGTCGAAACTGAAAAGACATTAAATATACATACTTAATTGCAGAAAAGAATAATTGAATGCAATGAAAAAGATACGATGTGCGAAATCTGCAAACAAATTCTGACCTGCAAGTTATATCATTATAATCGCTGTTTTCCTTAAACTTACGACATGCTAAAGGAAATATAGATACAACAAACAAGCAGTTTGCATGACAACAACTAAAAGATTCATCAAAAATTACCTCTTTGGGCCTATTTCCTTATTCGCATACCAAGAATCCTACCGAAACGTTTCCCACATGGACAATGGTGGGTTAATACTCAAAGGGACATAACTTGTAGTAAAAATAGGATTCGTAGTAAGTTCTTTCGAACTTTCCGATATTCGTACCAATTATTCAACAATATAAAGTATGACAAAACAAACTGCCGCAGCAACAATCATCGCTGCTTACACTCGTTTGTGTTTATTTCCACTTCTCTGCATGTTCATAACTTTTCCATTTTATTTGGATCTGTGTACATACAAATGTACAACTGTTTTCTTCAGTAATAAAGGGCTTCCGGCCAATCAATCCTAATGCACATATACATAAAAAAAATCATATGATTGACATCATGAAAAGATATTCAAATATAGAAACAACTTTATATTGATCGGTGATTTAACATATGTTGTTCTGTGTTCACTAAATAAGTAATTAAACAATGTTGTAGTTCGTAATGAATTCGTCCAGTAAGGACATGTAGAAGCCAAATATGAACGTAAACTAGACTTATTAACAAGATGTGAAATTCATCTTAACCAAAACAGCAGTTTCTTTCAAGACACATATTATAAAATCTTACGACTCTAATATGATATAAACATGTAAAGATATATTTCACGTATGTAATAAAACAACATTGCAGTTGGCAATGAAATAGTTCAGTCTTTTTTGAAAATATAGAAGCCAAAGTTTATTATAAACTGGACATAATAACAAGAAGTAAAATTCATCTTCACTAGCATAGCAGTTTCTGTCAAGACAAACAATACAAAATCTTATAACTGATATATAACATATCCATTGAAAGATATATTTGGACATTTAAAAGAGACTTGAAGTATTGATTTAACTGTGAATCTCTGATATTTTGAGAGCAATCTACAAGAATTTATTTAAAGCAATTTAATAATTGACTAAGATTTCCAACACCGTCAAATCTCAATATACACTAAAAACCATACTCATAAAACACATGTTTAATTTTCGATTCACGTCTATTTATGCTGTTTGCATTTTCTTAACAGTTGGTATGATTGGCTGGTCTTATTCAGAACTTATAACACGGTTTCATATATGTAAATGAAATTGGATATTTGAATTAAGACAACAAATGAATTTGCAAAAAGCAACGTGAACCTTTTCTCTCGTGTGCTTTTATCAAAAGCCCTAAATATCGGCATTAAAACAAAGGATATGTTTTATCATAAAATGAAATAATTTAAAAGCAACTTTCGGACTAAATATCAAAATTTGTATTGTGATCTAAATATGCCAAAACAAGATTACTTAAGTTGATTTGACTGGTTTGTTTTATTTGTTGCCCAACAAAGCCTAGTCGTTTACATGGATCGAAAAGAATAATATTATGAAACAGTTTCACGTCATTGCCATCGTAAAGCGATGTTACGTTATTTTTTTTAAATCACAGCCATTTCAGTAAAAAATATTTATCGTTTGAGCTAGATTCAGTTTATTCTAACTGATATTGTCGTTAATATTTGAACAGGTCGTTTATAAACAAGGTAACGAGAATCGGGGTACTCCCAACGGGGGGTCGTTTATAAACGAAGTAACAAGAATCGGGGTACTCACAAATCCTTTTTTCTTGTCCCTTTATAATTTAATTTATTATTACAAAAGTTATCGATTAACACTTTGAAACCCAAATCGATCGAATTGGTCTAAAAAAAATCATGTGTTATTGGTTCTCTCTTCTAGAGACCCTTAAAGTCGGTCGTCGTTTCTGTCCGTTTGTTTGTTTGTTTGTGGCAAGCGTAGCGCCAAAATTATTTAACGGATTTCGACCAAACTTGGTAGGGATCAAGGGTCTAGGCTCTAGTTGTTCCTTTTGTAGTATGGTCGCCATAGAAACCACAGTTTTTCGAATTTAGAAACCACTTGGTGTGCGTTGTGTAGCCCATCAGTTGCTACATCGAATGATCGTCCCGATTTTTGATCCGTCTCTTCGTTTTCTTAATATTTGAGTTTTTGCCGTAAGGGGTACCATTTCCGCGGAAAACACAGACACGTCAAAACTAAATATATCGACACAAAAAGAAATGGTTTCCTATTACCTGATCGCTGATTGGCTAAAAATCCGGGCACGACCAAATATCGACCAACCAGAGAGTACTTCACATAGCCATTACAACTTCCGTTTCCCGTATTTTTACACGAGGAGAAGAAATATTCAAGTGAATTTGACGCTATTCTCGCGACAACTCGATAGCTTGTTTCATGAGAGTAGAGACAAGAGAGAACCATCGTCGCAGTATGCTTGTACTCCTCTTTATGTATCACAAAATAGTACTGTTTATTTTATCAGTCCGAATATGCTCACTTTTTACACATGTTTTTGATATTTCAAAAATATTATTGTTTGTTACAGTTTCCTGTTTTCATATACATCATTAGCATTTTAACACCACACGTTTTTACTTAATTTTCATACAAGACGATTGGCGAATTAAACTTCAGAGAAGTGTTGCACCAGTTGTGTTATATTATGACGTAAATAACTCGGTCGCTGTTATTCATATTTTGTGTTTTGTTTTGAATTGGTTACGTACGATTTTATGGTGAAGAAATCATCAGTACCATTTCATCGATTCAATAAATACTGTTTCAGTTTCTTTAATAATATCAACATAAAAGTATTGATCATGTTCATAAAGATATGATGATACGAACATATAGTGAACAATAGCATTCGATTTCGGACGACATGAGTACTTTTGGATAAATAACTCATTCGGCATCGTTCGAAACAATACTTGTTTGAGTCTTAACCTTGCTCTCGCTAGCCGTTTCATATGCATTAGCAAACACCATTTTACGATCAATAATTCATACCTTACATGTAGGTGGGCTCTTTTGCTTGCATTGAAAGATTAAAGCATGCAAGGTATTAATTTAGAACGAACTACTCCTACTCGAGCGGGGGGAATCTTCCCTTATGTTTAATACCAGGTTTCATGTATATTGTCTTCAAAATATTAGGATTTTAAATGTTTTCACTATACATGAAACCTGGGACGAGTCGGAACGAACGGTTATGGTGTATTTAATTGATGAACCACACAGAGACAGCTCAAACTTACACATGAAAAGAGCGCACCCACCACAAAGCAAAAACAAACATCGACCAAATATTCTAAAATGTTCTCGCTTTGATTTTGCCTCTTCGTGTTCTGTTTTTGAGATATTTTCTAATACTGTTTTGCTCTTTCTTTTTACTCTTTCGAACAAAGTACTTGATGTTTGCTTCTTTGTATCCATGTAAGTCAACCAGTTTCAACCCTCAATTGTCAATCGTTCAAAGTGTTTTACAATTAGAACACACTATATCATTGACAGGAGTTACATCTAAGCTAAACTATGATTCAAAGAAAGTTGGGGTCATGTCTTATGCAAGAAACAATTCACCCCGCGAAGATTGTTACCGTCATTTTGAGCGATATCGAGCTGGGACGAAACTGGTTTTTCACACACTCTACTTTCACTTTCAAACAAGGTCAAAATACTAACAATTATCAAATTATTCATTTCTAGTGTGTCCTAACATATTTACAATTAATTTCAACCCAGTGTTATATAACCAATGGAATATGGTGAAGGAATACACTCATTTATACACAAAAAAAAGGGTTTAAGTGATTATTTGGCTGTATATCAGCATAACCGCTGATGTATTTAGCGTGTTCGTTTCTACGAATAAGTTGCTTTCAAGATTTTGAATTTCCTATTCATATCTGTCACATTTTTTCTTTTGTACGGTATTACTAGTTTAATGCCAGGATTGTCTTTATCTTTATCATCGCCTGTAAGAACATTTTTATTTAACGTTGTCCATTTCCTTTTTTGTCCTAGGACAATAATTGTCATTACTTTTGGTTGTAAATGGGGTATGTGAAGATGGCACCAAGTTCGACATTCGGAAATCGATATTCCATACCGATTTGAATACATATCTGCAACGAATATATACACAGATAGAGCCAGCACTATATTCGTAACTTTTGTTAGACTTTGAAATATACGTTACCTATAGTGTTTAGACGGACGAATATCAATATGAATGCCTTTTTGAATACCGAGCAAGGCGATATTCGTGAAAATGGTGATTTCGTCTTTCTGTGCATGATGAGATGCGAATACCGATTTAAATGTCAACTTGAATATCGAGCAACAGGTAGATCGGTATTCGGAAATATGGTGATTTCGGTTTTCTCAACATATAGATACGTGAATACCGATTCGAATATCAACCGAAGTAGGTATTCGAGAAGGGTGATTTCGTCTTTTTAAGTACATGTATGTAGATACCCGAATACCGATTTGAATATCGAGCCAAATCAGTATTAGCGAAAATGGTGATTTCGTCTTTCTAAGTTTGTTGATACTGAATACCGATTTGTATGTCGATTTGAAATTGAGCCATGTCAGTAATCGGGAAAATGATGATTTCTTCTTTCTCATGTAGAACGCAAATACCAATATTTGAATATCGAACAAGGTCGGTATTCGGAAAAAATTATGACTTCGTCTTTTTAAGTATGTGGATACCCAAATACGGATTTGAATGTCGATTTAAATATCGAGACAGTTCGGTATTCGTGAAAATGTTGATTTCGCCTTTCTAAGTATGTAGATACCCGAATATCGATATCGTGTCTCTTCAGTATTCGGGAAAATGGTATTTCTCAACATGCCGTAGATACGCGAAAATCCGATTTGAATGTCGATTTGAATATCGAGCCAGTTCGGTATTCGGGAAAATGTTGATTTCGCCTTTCTAAGTATGTAGATACCCGAATATCGATATCGTGTCTCTTCAGTATTCGGGAAAATGGTATTTCTCAACATGCCGTAGATACGCGAAAATCCGATTTGAAAGTGGATTTGAATATCGAGCTAGGTCGGTATTCAGGCAAGTGACGATTTCGTCACACTTAGTATGCAGATACGCGCATACCGATATGAATCTCGATTTGCATGTCGAGCCAGGTCGGTAGTGGGGAAAAGTGGGAGTTTTCATCGTTCTTAGTACATGTATGTAGATAACAAAATACCGATTTGAATGTTGAATCAATAAAGAGTTTTGAAGCAAGAGAATCACTGATTTTGCAAACGCAACGCTCCGTTTACGGGAATGGACGTATACATCGATGGCCGCTGGGCACTGAACAACACCTACTCCCATGATTAAAGAACATAAAGTAGTCCGTTATTCCAACTAAATTAATAATTGCTGAACTTGAATGGGACTATTTCGTTACATTTACAGTGCTCGGTTTGAAACTTATTTACAATTCATGAACAATGAGTGTCCACATTTAAACATTGTTAGTTGTATATGTAATATTGTATGGATGTATTGTGGGCCGGAGGCTTTATTACGCAAATAAAATATTGCTTGGTATTGTATATTGAAGTGAAACTTGTTACTATATGTGGCAGGGATATGCCCAACCCGTTCATGCCCGTGGAAATGCATTTTGGTCGAATATGGTGACCTTGTTTTACATTAGGTGATTGTCTAACCGAACTCAGTGTCAATGTAAATACATAATACTGCATGTACAGGTTTATATACATGTCATAAATAGCCTTAACATTTTAAGACGATATGTGTTCGCTTTACTGAACAAACATACTGTGGGGTCAAAATGGGCATCTAAATCGTAATAAAGAACACAAATATCTACGCGTAAATACCATTATAAGATAAGATACGAGTTCTTAATGAAATCAACTGTTAGAAAAAGCGTTACACATCATTTTGTCGACGATTCAATTTCGATTTAAAACTAAATGGGGAACACAAATAACGGTTCATAAATTTATAATTTATAATTTAAAATTGCGCGATAACTTTTAATTCATCAACAAAAATTAAAACAATTGTTTATTTTCTAAATGAATGCTCGACGTGTTTAAAACACACAACACGACACATTTTGAACAGCCAATATCAAATTATACAATAAAATTCAGCCCACGGAACTCGTCCAACAAAACATTTTCCCATACAGATGCAAATAACCTATATTACTACATCGGACTCTTCGTATATTTCAAGGTCAAAGTAAAATAAATACATTCGCGTTCATGCTGTTCTACCGAAAAGTCCATAAACAACGTGTGTTTGCCTAGAAATTAGTGTACCGTGTTCAGACTGCAATGAGTATGTGACAATGAGTTTAAATTCATTGTAAATATGTACGCCAAATAACGCCAAATACATCCGCCAAATAGTCCCTAAAACATGTATTTGCCTAGGACTTGGCGTACCGTCATCAGACTGCAATGAGTACGTGCCAATGAGTTTAAATTTATTGTAAATATGTACGTCAAATAACGCCAATTATGTCCGCCAAATAGTCCCTAAAACATGTATTTGCCTAGGACTGTGTACCGTCATTATACTGCAATGAGTATGTGACAATGAGTTAATTTCATTTTAAATATGTACGTCAAATAACGCCTAATACGTCCGCTAAATAGTCCCTAAAACATGTATTTGCCTAGGACAGTGTACCGTCATTATACTGCAAATGAGTATATGACAATGAGTTTAAATTCATTGTAAATCTATACGTCATATAACGCCAAATACATCCGCCAAATAGTCCCTAAAACATGTATTTGTCTAATACTGAGTGTACCGTCATCAGACTGCATTGAGTATGTGACAATGACTTCAAATTCATTATAAATATGTATAGGATGCACTGGAGCATTTTGATCAACTTTGGTAGTTTGACATTGTCTGATAGTGAAAATAGAGTACGTGAAAAAAAAAAATGTTATGGGACAGCTCGATTGTGTGCAAAATGACGGAAACCATCTTTACGGAGAGATTTCTTTCTTGCATAATACATGACCCCCAATGCTTTGGATAAATTCATAGTTTAGTTTAGTTTTTTCAATTTTAAAGCGTGTCCTACCTTAATGATTGCAGAAAGTTTGACAATTGAGGATTAAAAACTTTTGATTTACATTGAAAGAAAGAAGGAATTTCAACGCTTATCTTTGACTACCACAAAAATCAGCCATTGCAAGGGGACGTCACTTGACTTTAACATGTTTTTACACAGATTGTCGTAATTATCGTTCTCGATAATTCGTGCATTTTCGTCTTACCGAAAAGTTTGATAAAACAAAGATCCGTAGGCAAACGGTTATAAACGCTCGTAACAACACGTTTATACTGAGTGAATAGATAAAACGCATGTTTGATGACCAGAGGTAATTACCATGGCCTTCTCGTTTATTCAAAGCGCTGAAAGTACTTGCGGTATAGGGCAATAACGATTGCCTCTTTAGACGTCTGTCTTACCCCAAAACAGATATGCTGAGATTCGTATTAAAAAATATATTGCTATAATACATGTTGTTTTTCTTTTCCTCCAATTTTAAATCATCCCGCTGAGAAATCCTGATAAATTGTCAATATTTCTCTTTTGCTTTTAACCGTCTGCTTTCCTGTGGCTTGGTTTATTATTATGTTTTTCATTTTTTTAATACAATTGTTACATTCAAGCAAAGGTCAAATAAATTATGAATATTAAACAATGTTTGCGATAATAAACATAATGACTACAACAATATAAACAATGAGCATCGTCTTGTAACTTTTGCATCTGCGAAAGGTAAAAACTGGGAACCTGTACATCAGCACAGCCTTCACGAACGGAATACATAGCCGGTACAGGAATTCAGTCTACTCTTCCATTGGACCAGTAGTACTCGTAACTTACCCTGGAAACGCCGTCATATAACTGAAATAAATATAGACAGCGGCGTTAAAAACTAAACAATTGACAGCGACGTTAAACACCAAACTATTGACAGCGGCGTTAAACACCAAACAATTCACATCGGCGTTAAACACAAAACAATTGACAACGGCGTTAAACACCAAACAATTGACAGCGGCGTTAAAAACTAAACAATTGACAGCGACGTTAAACACATAACAATTGACAGCGGCGTTAAACACCAAACAAATGACAGCGACGTTAAACAACAAACAATTGACGGCGGCGTTAAACACCAAACAATATTGACAGCGGCGTTAAACACCAAACAATTGACAGCGACGTTAAACACCAAACAAATGACAGCGACGTTAAACACCAAACAATTGACGGCGGCGTTAAACACCAAACAATTGACAGTGGCGTTAAACACCAAACAATTGACAGTGGCGTTAAACACCAAACAAATGACAGCGACGTTAAACACCAAACCATTGACGGCGGCGTTAAACACCAAACAATTGACAGCGGCGTTAAACACCAAACCATATTGACAGCGGCGTTAAACACCAAACAATTGACAGCGGCGTTAAACACCAAACAATTGACAGCGGCGTTAAACACCAAACCATATTGACAGCGGCGTTAAACACAAAACAATTGACGGCGGCGTTAAACACCAAACCATATTGACAGCGGCGTTAAACACCAAACAATTGACAGCGGCGTTAAACACCAAACAAATGACAGCGACGTTAAACACCAAACAATTGACGGCGGCGTTAAACACCAAACAATTGACAGTGGCGTTAAACACCAAACAATTGACAGTGGCGTTAAACACCAAACAATTGACAGCGGCGTTAAACACCAAACAATTGACAGTGGCGTTAAATACCAAACAAATGACAGCGACGTTAAACACCAAACAATTGACAGCGACGTTAAACACCAAACCATTGACGGCGGCGTTAAACACCAAACCATATTGACAGCGGCGTTAAACACCAAACAATTGACAGCGGCGTTAAACACCTAACAATTGACAGCGACGTTAAATATCAAACAATATTGACAGCGGCGTTAAACACCAAACAATTGATAGCGGCGTTAAACACCAAACAATATTGACAGCGGTGTTAAACACCAAACAATTGACAGCGGTGTTAAACACCAAACAATTGACAGCGGCGTTAAACATCAAACAATTGACACCGGCGTTAAACACATAATAATTGACAGCGACGTTAAACACCATACAATTGACAGCGGCGTTAAACATCAAAAAATTGACAGCGGCGTTAAACACCAAACAATTGACAGCGGCGTTAAACACCAAACAATTGACAACGGCGTTAAACACCAAACAATTGACAACGGCGTTAAACACCAAACAATTGACAACGGCGTTAAACATCAAACAATTGACAGCGGCGTTAAACATCAAACAATCGGGATTTGCGTCCACGGAGGATTCAGATTAATCTGTTCCTTCGCTAAGCCATCAGGGCATTCTCTGTCCGACTTCCAGTGATAAATAACATCTAAGACATATTAAGAAGTTTTAAACATTTCTCACAAACAGCAAATCTGCAGCAGATAAACTTTGAAAACATCGAGGCTAAAGTGTGGAAACTCTCTTTAAAACAAAAATATAATAATATAATATGGATAAAAACATAGTGGCAAATAGAGAAATTGCCCATGATGAGCGATTTCTCCTTTTGCACCAACGTTTTCAAAAGTCATCTCCTGCAAATGAGTCAAAATGTGTTTGCGAGTGAGACAAGTTTGAAGCCTCCAAAAAAGGAAAACTTGTGTACGTACCGAATCCCATCGTATTCGGTTTTCAGTTAACACATTCCCACCTGCGAACGCATTTTGACGTGTCTGCAGAAGACGACTTTTGCAAACAGTGTAGCAGGAGATGACATTGTTCTCAATGAGAATGTTCTCTATTTGCCACAATGAAATCAGCGCTATTTTTTAAAAAAAAGTATGCTTTCATACATATAACTTTTTACCTGGACAAGTATTGTTAGTAGGCAAGGTTTTTTATTTATGTCAACTTATTTATTTCCTTAAATACATTCCACCATTCACGTTTTACAAAATACGGAATCAAAAATGATGAAATATGCTTGTAAGTGTTGTAATGACTTCTCAGGATTGTGGTGTTAGCATTGCGACTGACTCGCTGGTGTCAGGATGAATGGACCATAAGCACTGGAAACTTATCCTGGAAACGCCGTGAAATAACTAAAAAATGTTGAAACCGTCGTAAAACAACAAACAAAAAAACACACGTACTCATCGATATGTCAACAGCAATCATTTATATCTAATTCAGCAATTCACTGTTTCACAAAGATCAGCGATAAAGTCAAAACGCCTTTAAAGAATCTTTTAAAAAAGCTTTAACACTTTCCTATGAACAACAATCAGAAGCAGGCGACTTGTAAAACATCTTGGTAATAATATGAACAAAATCTGTAAATGAAAGGGTATTTCTTTGAAAACGTTTAGCAGTTGCTAATTTTGAGCATGTTCTTCTTTTGCCATTATGTTTTCAGAATTCATCTGTTGCAGATTTGTCCAAATGCGTCTTCGTGAGGGTTAGGGATAAACCGCCTAAGTAACACCATTATCTGCAGATTATTAATGTATTAGTTTTCCCCACTCAGAACTATTTAACCGTTTACCTTATATACTTTCATTCATATAACTTTTTACCTGGACAAGTATTGTTAGTCAGCAAGGTATTTATTTATGTCAACTTATTTATTTCCTTAAATACATTCCACCATTTACGTTTTACAAAATATTACGTAATCAAAAATGATGAAATATGCTTTTAAGTGTAGTAATGGCTTCTCAGGATTGTGGTGTTAGCATTGCGACTGACTCGCTGGTGTCAGGATGAATGGACCATAAGCATTAGAAACTTACCCAGGAAACGCCGTGAAATAACTGAAAATGTTGAAACCGTCGTAAAACACCAAGCAAAATACCACATATACTCATCGATATGTCAACAGCAATCCTTCATATCTAATTCAGCAACTCACTGTTTCGAAAAGATCAGCGATAAAGTTCAAACTGTTTAAAGAATTAAAAGCTTTAACACTTTCCTATTAATCTGTTCCTTCCCTCAGCCATCAGGGCCTTCTCTGTCCGACAAGACAAGAGCAATTTCCCCTTTTGCCACAATGTTTTCAAACGTCATCTCTTGCAGATGCGTCATAATGCGTTTGCGAGTGGGAAAGGTTTGAAGCCACCAAAAAATATGTTGTATCAGGAGATGGGTTCATTCTTTCACGTTTTAGGTTTCATGAGTATTTCTCGCATTTCTGTTTCGTATGTTGCTTTTTTCCGTTTTGAACAATTCTTCAGTTATATCATGGCGTTTCCTCGGTAAATCACCAGAACTATTCGTCCGTTTATCCCGATACCAGCCAGCCAGTCGTTATGCCAACCCCAAAACCCCACAACCCTGAACGCCAAGGAAGGGAAAGTCATTACTTCCATTGTTAAAGTCTCTGGTATGACCCGGCCACGGATCGTCATATTCCAGTACACATCCGGAACGATCAATTAATAATCAGTGCGGTTGTTATTTACGTAAACAGAATCAAATAAAATTGACTTGCAGAGAATCGTGAAAACATTATACAAGGAAAATAAACGTTAAGAGTCAATTATCTTAAACATGACGTTTAAGAAGTCAAATTCAATGATTTTATTTATCATAGTCTACAGTCTTCTGGACGGTAGAGCAGTAATAGCCGGGTCCAGGCAACAACAGTTTACGGGTTTGCGTCGAAACGGATTCAAGCTAAAGACGAATGTTGATATAAACCAGGTAAGTTTAAATTTATTTATTTAACATTAACTGCCGAAACAAGCTTTCAGCTTATATTAATCAAGCTTGGTGTCTTCTCGTTGAAGACATACTAGTCTATCTGTCAGTCGTAACGCGTACCCTACACTCCTGAGCGTTAAAGAGGGAAAAGCCATTACTACATTGTTAAAGTACTTGGTATCATCCGGCCAAGATAGTACTCACTTAGGCTGGTTTAAAACATTCCAAAAACTAATCTTAACTCACATACATACAAATCTGCAGCAGACGACTTTGAAAAATCAAGAAAAAATACGGAAAATCTCTATAAATAAACTTTCCTTTATTGAATAATGTTGAAAACAATCTAGCAAGAGGAGAAATTGCTCACTCAAAGGTCATTTAACATTAACTGCCGAAACAAGTTTTCAGCTTATATTAATCAAGCTTGGTGTGTTCTCGTTGAAGACCTATTAGTCTATCTGTCAGTCGTAACGCGTACCCTACACTCCTGAGCGTTAAAGAAGGAAAAGCCATTACTACATTGTTAAAGTAGTTGGTATCATCCGGCCAAGATAGTACTCACTTAGGCTGGTTTAAAACATTCCAAAAACTAATCTTAACCCACATACATACAAATCTGTAGCAGACGACTTTGAAAAATCAAGAAAAAATACGGAAAATCTCTATAAATAAACTTTCCTTTATTGAATAATGTTGAAAACAATCTAGCAAGAGGAGAAATTGCTCACTCAAAGGTCATTTAACATTAACTGCCGAAACAAGTTTTCAGCTTATATTAATCAAGCTTGGTGTCTTCTCGTTGAAGACCTACTAGTCTATCTGTCAGTCGTAACGCGTACCCTACACTCCTGAGCGTTAAAGAGGGAAAAGCCATTACTACATTGTTAAAGTATTTGGTATCATCCGGCCAAGATATTAATCACTTAGGCTGGTTTGAAACATTCCAAAAACTAATCTTAACCCACATACATACAAATCTGCAGCAGACGACTTTGAAAAATCAAGAAAAAATACGGAAAATCTCTATAAATAAACTTTCCTTTATTGAATAATGTTGAAAACTATTTGGAAAGAGGAGAAATTGCTCACTCAAAGGTCATCTACTGGAGATGCGTCTGAATCCGCCTGCATGTCGGAAAGGGTAAACGGGATTCGAACCGCACAACGTTTTGTGAGAGACCGACCCTCCACCAGTGCATCAATGTCTTCCAGATCAACACAGCTGATATCATACAATGTGCATCGGAGTGTATCTCGTTAGGGTCTTGTCGCACCATCTCGTGGAACGATCAACATAAACTGTGCTTGATGAGCTGGACCGATGTAACAAACGATAAGAATGCAAATAATGCACTGAATCAGGATGCGTCATGGTATACAATGAGCGTGATGCAATATACAGGTAAATATTTATCTATCGAAACAGATTATACACTTTGACACATATAGACGCATTAGGCGAATCATCACCAGACGACTTTTGAAACCATTGTGGCAAAAGGAGGATGTTTTCGCTATCCAATAGTCGTCTGCTGTTGGTTTGGCGTATGTGGGAAAGCGTAAGCGAGAACTGTTAACCCTGTCCAAAGTACAGAGATTGTCTAGATGTTTTGAAACTTGACTGCTGCGATTTATTATATATGAGAATTTGTTGATATTATTAAGGATGCATTTCCGTTTAAGGTAACCTCATTTATCGCATAAAGCCCATTAGCTCATATGACACTACTAGTTTGGTTTCCAGTCATTCGTTCAAGTCTTTGTTACAACGCGAAAACCAAACTATGAAAATGACGTTAGGTCAGCGGTTTGACGTTATATATATAACGTTTGTCAATTTGGCGCCAAAACCTGCACATTTTATGTACATGTTTTCAAAATACGCCTCATAAATCACATCATGTGATAAATAGAATATCTCGCTAAGGTTCGCGGCATATAATCTAAGTATACTAGTTTATCAAAAGTTATAATAAATATTTTTTTTTACGTATTCTTTGATTTCATCTACGAAAGTATCCCGTTTCGTTTATGGCTCAGTCGGTAACTACGAGAGTTGTCAAGCAAGAGGTCCTGAGTTAGAGCCACGCACGGCCATGTATTATGTCAGATGAGTTAAAAAGTATATGTGGGAAAGTGGCAATTTAAGTGGAAAGTGTTTGAGTATAGTAGACCTACTGGTACATCTAGACAATAATGGTTCGGTGAATTGGCTGGCGTAAAGTGTTTTTGACAAACTATGGAAAACGGCGTTAATCTCCCATCAATCAAACCGTTTACCTAAGTTAGTGGTAAATTTTCTTACAGCATTTCATCATTAATTGATTGACTATGAGTGCCTATAATAACAATATTCAGCTATATTGTTCATCTATCGACATGAAAAATATTTGTCAGTTTTATAAGATATTATTCATCGTGTCAAGTTGGTATTTACCTAAAAAGTCCAATGAATAATTCAAAATATCAATCGATACTGACGAGTTAGCGTCTTTTTGCAAATGCGCCCAGTGAATCAGGCGAAATCGGTTTACACAGTCCTATCACACGCTTTCCTGTTCACCTATATGCTATACAGACCTAAATGTGTATTCTGACAAAACCTTAGGAGTGTACCCCGTCTGAATGTATACCAATGTAATCTCAAATGTTGCTAACCCGAATTGACAATACAATCCCAAACAGCAGCTCAATCATATCTCGTCTACAACTCCACTTTCTAGTAGTATATGTCAAACCTGTGCTAAAGACAACTTTTTGTTAATATTTCCCTGTCTATGTTTATCTTCTCATTACGTATTTTCTGCACACATATGATCCTGTAAATAGATAACACCTGTGAACAAAGACCAGAGCGTTCTCCTCCCATATGTGGTATATAATCCCAGAATGAACTGTATAATTATGTAAGTCTTTTTCTTTTAGTATTCACTGCCATAAACCCAAGTTGGACACTAGAATTGACTTTTAGTCAAGCAATAAACCTTTTGTTCTTTTATTAATTAACTATTGCGTATTTGACGCGATACTAGAACAACCGTAGAGCCTTCGGGCTCAGGCCAATACTGCATACCTCGGACAAATAACTCGGCCAATATGAAATCACCTAATTAATAACATTATATTATTAATTAACTATTGCGTATTTGACGCGATACTAGAACAACCGTAGAGCTAATACAGAACAAAAGAAGACAATATTTGCTAAAACTCGCCTAATATGGACCAAGTCGGCCAATATGAATTTCTGCCGTTTTCATTGGCTACAAAACTCGCCAAATACGAAATCTGAGGAATGGACCATTTTCATTGGCTGTCGAAACTCGCCTTATACGAGAATGGTGGAACACAAAAATGAATTAGGTAGCCGTCTTTTTTAAAGATCAACGCATTGAATTGACAAAGTAACCGATTTTAACTTATATTTTCCGCCATATTAACCATTAATTGTTTATTTAAGATTATAACTAAAGACTCATGTATTTATAAAAAAGTTGATTAATAAAATACTTATTAATTAGGTGATTTCATATTGGCCGAGTTATTTGTCCTCTGTCAGCAGTATTGTCCTTCGCCCTTCGGGCTCAGGCCAATACTGCATACCTCGGACAAATAACTCGGCCAATATGAAATCACCTAATTAATAACATTATAATATTATTCCTTAAATTTTCCATTTGAAAAAAGGATGCAATATTTGTCGATATTGTATAGTTTGATTATATAATCAGATTTTGTTCACGTGCCGCTAAATACGGAACTATTTATATACAGTAACGTTACAAAGCGCTCCCATCCAACCTTTGATGAGTTAAAAAATACCATAGCATTATAAATTCCTAATCTACTCTTTTTATAGCGCTGGCTGTTTGCAAATACTTACGTATTTTCTGAAGTAATAATGTGACATGTAGATCAATAATATTACTCGACTGTAGATTCGCTACACATTTGACATGCTTTATCCATATTGTTGTTTTAATTGGCGTTGACGACCTATATACGTGTATCTCAATTACACATGACCAACACATTCAAGTGGATACAATCACCCAAATTTCCCTCTTAATTACATATAAACCGTTAAGAAAACGGTACTTTTACGTTAATTTTTACATGTTTTTCAGTGAATATCTTGTATTTAACAATAAAAAAATAAAAAGGCACTTACGGCATAATGTAGAAAATTCATTTATCTTTTATTTGACATATATTTTACTATAAAGGCGACACCTTAAGGGTTTTGCGGGATAGAATGAGTGGAGGGGGAATAATTACATGCGAACTACCAACCGACCACACACAATGCTGAATATATATATTATTTTTATTCTAACATGATCCAAAACGTAACAATTGATGACACTCAAGTATTTTGCAACACCAAAACTATCTCCGTAAGTCTAAAAGATAAATAGAACATTATTATCGGGATTTGGCGCCAAAGTTTAGTTTAGACTTATTTATTTTACATCGATTGCGAAACAAGCTTTCAGCTTAGATTAATCACGCTCGATGTCTGCTTCCTGGAGACTTAAACAGTACTTGTGCCGTTTTGTGCGGAAAAATCTCAAAGTCAGAACCCGCTCATCACGGGACTCGAACCGGGGACCTTTGATACGAGAGGCCGACGCTCTACCTCTGCACCACTGTAACGTTATGACGTCAAACAGCTGACGTGACGTCACTTTTCTAGTCACGCCCACACAAAAAATCAAGAACCCCTATTAAACTAAATGTATGAGAAATCTAAACACACCGTTGTTTGTACTGGATCTCGGACAAGTTTTACGTTGAATTTCAGGTTTTTAGCTGATTCCATTATTTGTTGGTGCGAGATCTACAGAAATATGAAACTAGATTTTTCCCAGATATAACGAACATGCCCAGACCTAAATCACATTGAGTTCTAATATATCTATAGGTGCTACCTAGTTACGAAAAAAACGCAAGATAATTATAGACAAAAATTAAAGAGCATACTTTGGCCATAAAAAGGGAATTATAAGTAATTGACTAGACAATAATAATGTTAATGTCATGTTTCTTGCATTATCAAAACATATTTGGAATTCGTATTGCTGTTGTCTATTATTTGAACAGAAAATAATAAAGTAAAGACTTTCAGAAAATCAAGGAATACATTTATAATGAACGGGGTTAAAACATGAGGGCCAAGATGATCCTTAATCGATCACCTGCATTATGGTAAAGAAGCAAATAGATCAGCCCTTTTCTGATGCCACCTGGCGACTGCTTTTTTCAACCAGTTATATGACTGGAACAAATTATGTAACGGGTCACATTTCCGCTAAACCCGTTCCCTATTAGAGACGGTTTCTGAGGCCTATGTTTTTCTGCTCATTTTATACATACCCAAAATACCGATTAAAAAATAAATGATTAAAAAGCCCACATTTTTTTTTTATATGTTTCTTTAAAATAAAGGGGAGATTTATTCCAGATATATAATAAATAGAATAACTAACTGCATGTTTTTGATATCGAATTTATGTCACTCGGGAACAAAGGGGTAATTTGGTGTAAAATCACTCAACCTACGGTTTCGTGATTTTAACCAAATTACCCCTTTTTTCCCTTGTGACATAAATTTTATATCAAAAACATGCAGTTAGTTATTCTCTATATATATATTTTTTTTTTCAATAACCCATGAAGGGCCGCCATTTTGGACATGTATAAAAAGCAGACGTAAAACACATATTGAAAATTATTGTGGGCTTTTTAATCATTTTTTTTTTAATCGGTATTTTGGGTATGTATAAAATGAGCAGAAAAACACGGATTGCGGAGAATCCCAACGCACTCTTCACTTTTTGAAATCGTAGGCTTTGGACAATTTTAACGAAATAAAAAAGTTAAAATTGTCCAAAGCCTACGAATTCAAAAAGTGAAAACTGCGCTGAAACTCCCAATTCTCATACTTCTGTCATCAGACTGCAATGAGTATGTGACAATGAGTTTAAATTCATTGTAAATATATATAGGATTCACTGAAGCATTTTGATCAACTTTGGTAGTTTGACCTTGTCTGTTGGTGAAATAGAGTATGTGAAAAAACAGTCATGTTATGCGACAGCCCGATTGTGTGCAAAATGACGGGTACCTTCTATGCGGAGAGATTTCTTTCTTGCATAATACATGACCCCCATGTTTTCGATAAATTCATAGTTTAGTTTACTTTTTTCAATTCTATCCCAGTGAACCATTCGTTTTGGTGACAGCAACGTCTCCTATGGGTGTTGGTATGCAAGACGTTTGTACTACGTGCTTAATACGTTTCGGAGCAAATTGGAACACTATAGACGTCTGCAAGACGTCTGCCAAACGGCTTTAAGACGTATTGGTAACCAAAACCAAATGGACACTAAGTGAAGACATATACTAGACGTCTACAATACGTTTTTAATACGTATTGGTTACAAAAACCAAATGGACACAAAGTAAAGACATATAGTAGACGTCTTCAATACTTTTTTAATACGTATTGGTAACCAAAACTACATGGACACTAAGTGAAGACATATAGTAGACGTCTGCAATACGTTTTTAATACTTATTGGTAACCAAAACCAAATGGACACTAAGTGAAGACTTTCAAATAATTACAGAAGACGTCTGCCATACGTTCTTAATACGTAATGGATACCAAAACCATATGGACACTAAATGAAGACTTCGAAAAAAATACAATTGACGTCTGTCATACGTTTTTAATACGTACTAGTAACTAAAACCATATTGACACTAAGTGAAGACTTTGAGTAAATAAACAGTTGACGTCTGCCACGCGTTTTTAATACGTATTTGTAACCAAAACCATATGGACACCAAGTGAAGGGTTTGAAAAAAATCAGTAGACGTCTATCATACGTTTTTAAGACGTATTGGTAACCAAAACCATATGGACACAAAATGAAGCTTTAGAAGCAAAAACAGATGACGCCTGCAATACGTTTTTAATACGTATTGGTAACCAAAACCATATGGACACTTAGTTAAGACTTTGAGAAAATAAACAGTGGACGTCTGCCATGCGATTTTAATACGTATTTGTTACCCAAACCATATGGACACTAAATGAAGACTTTGAAAAAATAAGCAGTTGACGTCTGCCATACGTTTTTAATACGTTCTGGTAACAAAAACCATATGGACACTTAGTGATGACTTTGAAACGAATTCAGATGACGTCTGCCATACATTTATAATACGTATTGGTAACTAAAACCATATTGACACTAGTTGGAGACTTTGAGGAAATAAACAGTTGACGTGTGCTATGGGTTTTTAATACGTATTGGTAACCAAAACCATATGGACACTAAGTGAAGACTTAGAAAAAAAATCTGTACACGTCTGCCATACGTTTTTTAAACGTATTGGTAACCAACAAGATATTGACAATAAGTGAAGACTTTGAACAAATAAAAAGTTGACGTCTGCCATGCGTTTTTATTACGTATTGGTAACCAAAACCATGTGAATACTAAGTGATGACTTTGAAACAAATACTGATGACGTCTGCAATACGTATTGGTAACAAAACTACATGGACACTAAGTGAAAACTTTGAAAAATAAAAGGTTGACGTCTGCAATACGTTTTTAAGACATATTGGTTACCAAAGCCATATGGACACTTATTACGTATTGGTAACCAAAACCATGTGAATACTAAGTGATGACTTTGAAACAAATACTGATGACGTCTGCAATACGTATTGGTAACAAAACTACATGGACACTAAGTGAAAACTTTGAAAAATAAAAGGTTGACGTCTGCAATACGTTTTTAAGACATATTGGTTACCAAAGCCATATGGACACTTAGTGAAGACTTTGTAAAAATAAACAATTGACGTCTGCCATGCGTTTTTAATACGTATTGGTAACCAAAACCATATGGACACTAAATGATGACTTTGAAACAAATGCAGATGACGTTGCTGCTGGTCCTGTCAGGCTTCTGAAGTAAACTGTGCGACGTGCTTCGAAGGGTACGGCACCAAAAGATCCATCCACAATCCGTGACACTCCTGTTTTATTCCCTGTTTTTTTTTAACCAATGTCATATATGACAACGAGTCGCCAGATAGCCGTATCCTCATGTTGTCTCCGCTTTCTAGAAAGCGCAAGCTGGTTCATGGACGGTACACATTCAACAATCCCCTCTCAGTTCCAGCAACTGTTCGTGATTCGTGTGCCCCTCAGTTACTTTTGTGCCTCAGATGTCTACGTACTCTTGCATGCCCTCTAAGCAACAGACTATATGAAGAGATGCTGACTTCCCCCACTAGATGTGTGTCTGCAGCGAGGTATTAGACCCAACCCAGAGCGCATCCTGGCAGACTACGAGGTAGCGATACACAATGCCGTCAGAACTGTCTTCACATACAACATTCATATACAGGGATGCTTCTATACATCTAACCGAGGCTACCTGCCTGCAGGCTGGAGAAGAGTTCAATCAGAGGGTTTGCAGTCTGACTATAACAATGATGATGAGGTTAGGACATTCTGCGCAAAGCTTGATGATCTTGTAATTCTGCCATCCAACGACGTGATAGACGGCATGGCGGTCTTTCGCGAACAAGCCCCTCAACAACTGCAGTGCCTGGTGGAGTACTTTGACTCAAATTGTGTGAACGGCTCATTTCGTCCAGTAATGTCAGCAAGCGGGCATATGAGGTTCCGGCGCTTATCGCCTAGATTCCCCCAGTACTTTGGAATTTACACAGTGCCGCCATTGAATACCAGGACTGCACAAATAATCAGTGCGACTCGTGAATTATTCATTTAAATATCTGGTGGGACATAACAACCCTTCTCTTTGGAATGTAGTGAAATGCGTTGGAAAAGATGCAAACATTTATGGTGGCAGCTGACATTCTTCGGTATGACCTTGGTGAACCGACGATGAAACGTGTTAAGAAGGCAAAACACGCACATCAGCAGAGGCTAAAATACCTATGTGTTCAGTATGTGAGTGGTGCCAAGTTCCTTGCGGAAATTCTGTCGCGTATTCAACATGTGATAAGAATAAAATTAACTCGGTGTTTGAAATGCCATGTGATTTTGTGGACTTGTGCTAATGTGGAAATGTGCTAAAATAGAATAAAAACAGTGCTTGCAGTATATGATTTATTTGATAAAACAGTTTTTAAACTTTTTCATATTATCTATAATTTCTGCACAATTAAATTAAATGATGCATATTTATGAATTAAAATGATTAAATTTGCTCATTATTTCATTTGGCTTTCACTTGGCTTATATTAGCATATTCCCTTTCCTACATACATAAGTTTTCATCAGACAACAAATAAAACATATTGACACGTCCGGTTTTCTAATTGAACACATTTTCCTCTTCAACACCTTTGAATAGTCTTTCATTTTTGTCATGGGGAGTTTGACTACCCATCGTGGGAATTTGAATACCCTGTCATTTTAGCCATGGGAATTTTGATATGTATACACTCACCCAAACCATGTGCACATTAAGTGAAGCCTTTGAAGAAAAAACAAACGGTTGACGTCTGCCTTGCGATTTTAATACGTATTGGTAACCAAAACCATATGGACACTTAGTGAAGACTTTGGAAAAAATACAGTTGACGTCTGCCATACGTTTTTAATACGTATTGGTAACCCAAACCATATGGACACTAAGTGAAAACTTTGGAAAAAAAAACAGTTGACGTCTGCCATGCGTTTTTAGTACGTATTGGTAACAAACACCATATGGACATCTTAGATAAGTGGAGACTTTGAAACAAATGTAGTAGACGTTTAATTTGCACTACATTTTAAAAACATACTGATAATCAAGCACTTAATTTAACAAATAACATGCTTAATTGTTACACTATAGATAGCTATAAAATATGAAATTTTCAATTGCCACATTTCTAAAAATGGGAAATAAAATAATTCCTTATTACACAGAGTCTAAATAGAACATCTTCAGAATAAAATTTTACTGAGTCATATATGGATGCGTTTTATTCACATATTCGTGCAGTGACGTCTGTAAAACGTCATCAAACTGTCACGTTACATCCGGGTACTTTAACTGAAATCGAGGCTGCCGCCATATTGGAGGAAACGATAGTGGATGATTCCGAATCAAAAGTGTTGTAGCTGTTTTGTCTGGAATTGCAGGTAATATAGGCCGTCAAGTATATCTGTGCATGCCAATACATACTATGATAATTCCAAAATGTGTGTAACGATCAATGGAATATTGCCACCCTGTATGAAGCCAGTAATTAGCATTCCCGCCCTGTTTGGCGCGTGTGAAACTTTGAAAGAAGAATATGCTAGCTTCTTTTTAATCGTTAAAAAGTTAGAATTATGTTTATTCTGAGATAACTAATATATAAATCTACCCATAGCTAGTGCTCTACTTGTCTTTTAATCACCCGTATGGCTCTTTTGGATCACGAATATAGGTTACACGAGGAATTTTACATGTGAAAGACGTTCGAGATCTGAACGTCGCGGTAGGTAAAATGGTTATCGTTTATATATATACAGTTCATGGCCATAATGAAGAAAGTACGCACTTTCTTGGAAAAAGTAAAACGGGATTGGTAAATCTAAATGATGTCATTTTATGAGCGAAGGGTGAGCGACTTGATATAAAACGAACAATTGTAATTGTATTGAAAAGGGACCAGTTCCTTAAACGCATTTAGTTTATTTTGAAAGGTTTTCTTGTGCAATGAATACCATTTTGTTTGAGCTAGTTTCTAAGTACTTATACAGAAACAGGCAAATTCCTACACAGTGCCACTGAACTGAGAAAAGAATGGTTATAAATAGAGAGTTTAATCAACATGGTTTTCATGATACAGGATTTAAATCCCAAGTGGAAGATTCTTGCGATATAAAAACGAGTGCGATGGCGCACAAGTTTTAATATGCAAGAATCTCTTTCACGAGGGATTTAATTCCCAAAACATGAAAACAATGTTTATTAAACTATATATTATATACTCGGCAATAATTTTCGTTTTTAAATGACAAAACCCCTGTGCAGCTCATTACTTTTAGCTCAGAAGCGGAGCGATTTAAATGACGTCATCTGCTAGTTTTGTAGTGACGTCACTAAGCGCAACCGACAAATCCCGAAAATTCCGAATATCCGGCTAGTGAGCTATATCGCACACTAGGCGATATTGCTCAGTAGACAAAACGCATGTTATCATTGAGTATATAATATAATATATATATTAATCCTTAAATGTGAGTTAAATACTATTGTACTTTGTAGATCTATTGTATTGATGAATGTTCCATAGAAAAATTATGTTTTATTATTATGTTCACAATGGACATTTCTATTTTTCAGCCATAACTTTAGCAGTTTATTCACATGAGTTGCTAAAGTAGGCTGTCTTACGAGTAATGTGCTCTTTTGTTACTGTTTTCAGAGTTTAGTTCATGTAAGATGATATGGCACCAATATGTTTTTTCTTTGCTATATGTAGCTAGTTAACTTTTCGACTGAAATATGGCACCAATGTATGTTTTGCCATAACCCTTGTCGGGTATTTCGAGCAATAAAGTTATCTATAAAGACAAAAAAAATGGATAAACTAAAAGTGAGAAAAAAAACACAGAAGAATTTATTAAAGTCTCTTCCGGGGTTTTTCCGTTACTAAAAAAAGCCTGGCCCTCAGCTTCTATCAGTGTATTCTGTTTGTTTTTTCGTAAAAAATATGGGGAAAAATGCATTGTCGTTGGTTGTTGCAATAGATATACAGAGAAACAAACAGGACTTAAATTTCATAGATTACCTAAGGCAGACATGTAGAAAGTTATGGTTAAATGCTGTCAACAGGAGACATGAAATAAGAACAAGTATGTATATGCACAAATTAGTGCAGTAGACATTTACACAATGTTTAATTATGAACAATGAGTAATGTAAAAAGTTGAAATCATTGTTGCAAAAGGAGAAGTTGCTTGTTTCAAGTAATTTCCCCATTTGTCACAGTTTCAAAATGTCTGTATGTGTGAAATCTTTCAAATAGAAATGTAACTAGTCTGTCACTGCTTTCTTGTACTATTAATATTGTTAATTTGAACGACACTTAGTTTTCCCACATAGGACAAATCTGCAGCAGATGTTTTTTAAAAACCATAGGACAAATAATTGAAAAGCTCTTAAATTGTGGTAAAGTAATTATTGTAGAAAGTTGAAATCATTTATAATTGTGGCAAAAGGAGAATTTGCTTGTTTTAAGTAATTTTCTCTTTTGTCACAATGTTTTCAAAAGTTGTTTATATGTTGGAAGATATAATAAGAACAAATATGTACAAACAAGTATATAGATGCAGTAAATATTTAGAAATGTTAAATTATGAAGCAGAACAAATCAATTTCAGCATTCTCAATAACTGATTTGATTGATTGGGATTTAACGCCATTTTTAACAATTTCTTAGTCATATCACGGCGGCCAGTTCACCTTCTCATGTGTTTCAGATGAATACAGTTGTTAAAATGGCCAAAAAGTCAAAGACATCTACATCTGAATGGTGTGAGGACGAATCACTAACTAGGATTGAGGAATTTGGACGCTCATCTAGTGAAGAATTGGACATTGAACGGCAGTTCTGTGTTGACCTTCCAGTTCACACCTTTGAAGACTTTTGGAAGTTGGAGGAGGAGTTGGAGAGTAACTCTACGAAACGAAAGGCCCTGGTGAGTATTAAAGAGATTGTTGAATGATTTCTGGTGTGTACTTTCCCTCCTACAACAATTATGCAGCAGACGACTTTGAACAAATTTTGTCAAAAAGTGGAAAATCTCTATAATTGAATGAATAAGCTATGACTAAAAGTGGAAAACATTGTGGCAAAAGGAGAAATTGCACGTTTTGTGCAATTTTTTATTTGTCACTGTTTTCAAAAAGCCGTCAGCTGCAGAGGCGTCAGAAAGCGTATATATGAGGGAAAGAGTTAACCCTTATCTCGCAAGTCACAACTACATTAATGATGGGTATTTTGGCAAAAGACTTGGATCCAGATCATCACCGAGTTACTCAGTGTCTGATCCAGATCCAAGCTGGTTGACTATACTCCAATTGTTTCGCAAATTGTCAATGTAATAGGATGGACTTTATAGTTGCAATAGACGAGAGTATGAGCACACGACAATTTGTTGCAGGGTTGCAATAAGTGTCAGTTTCTGTCTTTATAAAATGGATAAACTTGAAATAATTTCCTCAAATGAGTCGTGAGTGAGAAATCAGTTCTAATCAGGGTATATATTGCAAACTGGTTACAGTCTTCAACTCACAAACACTTACTAAGCCCGTCATCAATGTATGTTACAGTTTTCGACTCACAACCACTTAATAAGCCCCAACCAATGTCTGTTACAGTCCTCGACTCACAACCACTACCTAAGCCCCTCGCCACTCTCTGTTACAGTCTTCTACTCACAACCCCATAGCCTTTCACCACTGTTTGTGGGTTGGATCCTGGTCTGGGTTGGTTCAGATTTTAATATGGGGAAGTCTTCCGGCTGACTTATAGTTGGTGGGTGGTTCTACCTATGTGCCCGCTTGTGACTGAAGGAACAGGTTGGCTTCTTTGGTCTTCCTATGCCAGTAATTAGCTGGGCGTTGCAAATTGACTGAAATACTATCGAAGCAAGCGTCTTTAAACCCATTAAAAACGAAACAAACAGTTCTAATCAAACACTGAATTAAATCTGATATTATATATATTGTGAGTTTACAAGAGAAAGTTGATGCAAGGCATCAATGTCGCCGGAAAAGACTGCATTGATTTATTTATGTATTCTTGACTTTCCTTAGTCTATTCAAACATTGGGAACGTTTTGTTGTTGTTTGGCGTTGTTTACCCTCGCGCTCGGCATTAATGCCATTTGGCGAGCAATTGGGAACGTTGAAATGAAAACATTTACTTATAAATTTTATATTCACCTATACATTAGGGTATCTATAAAAAATTAACGAAATGTGTACACATTTATTTTGGCTTAAATTTAATTTTGCTGTTGTTACTTATTTAAATAATAGTATTCATTCATATAATTTCAATGTTTGTCAATCTTATTCGAATCACAAGGTAAATATCCTGGTATTGCTTTAAAGGGAGGTAATTTGAAGAAAACAAAAGTCTTCAAAAGGAGAAATATATCAGCATTACCGTCTACAGTTTAAATTGTTCTATTGTTTGTGGATTTAAAAATGTTCTTTTTTTCTTATTTCTACATGTACAACGAAATATTGCGGCTTCTCTTTGACGCTTTGCGTCAAACATTCGTCTTGTACTTGTCTAAAATAAAATAATATCACTCGCTTTTTCATATCGAAATGCGCATGCGCGAAAATCGATGTTAAAGGTCACGAACCTACACAACAGAATAGGGTCTATATTTAGCTTAGAAACAGTTCCTACTTTAGATATTCATGGATTAACATTATTAAATGAATTCTACACAAATCAAGACATCTCTTTGAACATGAAAACAACATTTAGTAAGTTAAAATTGCTATTAAAAGGAGAATCCGAAATTGACCTCAATGATGACACATAAGAGTCTGCATTAGGGGGTGTTGGTTCACGTCTTGAAGGGACCACTTTTGTCTTCGTAAATAAGACAAAAAACTTAAATGCGAGTGAAATAAAAAAAACTGCAAACATTAAAAAATCGGAATATTTATTTCATTTTAGATGTGTCATTTATTAGTGTTCGTAAACAACCACAATTGTAATATGTTCAAATCATCTAGATTTGTTTCTTTCTAATAATAAGCCGCCCTCCCATGTGATTTCCGAAAAGCTATTAAAAATAGAAGTCGCGGGCTTCTGCCCGGCGACTAATAATGACATGTTATTCATTTCCACGTCAAATAATGCAGTAATAATGCAGTATTCATTTTTCCACTGATATACATGAGTAGATACTTGATAGAAACATAAGGTATACGTTTTAGATCACCCGAGCCGAATGAAATTCTCTATAATTGAATGGGTAACCTATGACAAAAAGTTGAAAACATTGTGTCAAAAAGAGAAATTGCATGTTTTTTGCAATTTCTTGTTTTGTCACTGTTTTCAAAAAGCTGTCTGCTGCAGAGGCACCAGAAAGCGTTAAATTTTTTAAATATACCCCTGTTAAATACAACTTTATATTCAGAGCATATAAACAGTAGTATTAAACAGGATTAGATGAAATAAAACTTGTGTGTCAAGTTTACAGAGCTCCCGTTGAGTTATATTATATATAGAAGTTAAAGGCCAGGTTGCTTTACAACACTTGATGGTATGATAACTAAATTATAACCAGGTACTGGCCATGATGATTATAATGAGTTACCCCGGTATTAGGTTTGGTTGAGAAAAAATAGATTTTTTTATAATGTATTTCTCTTATCAGTTATCTTGAGCCCACAACAAAGTTACATTGAATCTTCAAAAGCGGTTTAAATCTGCAAATGACGGATCTTTAATGTAATTAATAGAGCTATGACGAAGCTTTGCCAAATATATTTCATAAAGACTCGTCGTAATACAGTCTTACTAATTAATTAATATGAATATAAATTAAAATATGTAGTTTTCAAGGCTGAAACCATTAACAAAAGTAGTATTATTAAAGTTAAGGATTAGTCCGAGTTCAATTGTATTCCCTGACAGAAAATGTTGTTCACCCAAATTAATTAGTCTGGATTACCTGTTCCTACCACTATGTTACACTATGTTACGGGTCAGGCATACTAGAACAATGGCGCCTCCCACAGGACCATTGTATTACGGTTAAAGTCAATGTTGTCTGCTGGGCACTTTCATAGCAGTAGTTTTTTCGTGTGAATATTATAACAAAGAAGTCATTGGTAACTTCATATTTTATTGCCTTTAATGCTAACCGTTGAATTTAATGCATTCGTTAAGTAGCCTTGTAATTTCGGATAAACGTTACCTTTAATTTCGCATAACCTATATGTTGACCACATGGCATAAAACTAGGTTTAAAAAATAGGAGTAAATGAAAAGAAAAGTGTATAGAAGCAACATAATTGTATTTTTTTGCAAGAATACATATTATTTAGTCAAATAAATGAAAGCTTCATTCACAATCAATAGCCCTTCTCAGTGATCAGAAAGCAGCTGAAACATGTTATGGTCTTTTTGTAAACACTGGTAAGACGGTTATACCAGCAGACTTACAAATGGAACATCTTGTACGACTATTCAAGGGACATTTGCGTGCAATGTGCTCCAATATCACTGACAATTCTTTGGTGATTGAAGCGAAGTGGTGCTTGATCGGGACAGACGAGGTAACCAATAACTTTGACAAGGAAACGGCAGTAATCAAGTGGGCTCAGAAGCATAAAACGCTTTCGTCTGTTGAAGATGAAATGAAAATTATGAAAAACTTGAGACAAGAAAGACCATTCCTTGAAACTCCTGGAAGGCATAGTTCATTTAAAAAAGAGCCGAAAAGTCCTGTGGTGAAACTTAACTTCGATGATTTTACATTATGGATTGAAAAACACAAAACACTGTTATTTTATGAGCTTTAGATTGTTAGTGTTGGCAATTCTGTCTGCGACAGGTCAGGTTATCAATAACAAAGAATATCATTAAATTTTATGGTTTATTAACCCTTTCAATCATATAGGCGCTTTCTGACGCCTCTTCGGCAGACAGCTTTTTGAAAACATAGTGACAAAAGAAGAAATTACTTAAAACAAGCAATTTATCCTTTTGCCACTATGTTTTCCACTTTTAGTCCATTCAAATTCAATTATAGAGATTTTCGGTTTTTTTTACAAAATATGTTCAAAGTCGTCTGCAACAGATCCGGTTATCAATAACAAAGAATATCATTAAATTTTATGGTTTATTAACCCTTTCAATCATATATGCGCTTTCTGACGCCTCTGCAGCAGACAGCTTTTTGAAAACATGGTGACAAAAGAAGAAATTACTTAAAACAAACGATTTATCCATTTGCCACTATGTTTTCCACTTTTAGTCATAATGTTACCCATTCAAATTCAATTATAGGTATTTTTTATTTGTTTTACAAATATGTTCAGTCGTCTGCTGTAGATTTGTATGAGGGAAAGAGTTCATTTTAACTCTTTGCAAGTCTGCTAAACTGTCGTCTGCAACATTTTTGAAAAATATATTTCTGTTCCAAATATTTGCTTAGATAGAAACCGAGTGTCAAACAGTTTGGATCTCAGATCAGGCCCCTTGTTTTCTTGGCCTGATCTGTGTCCAAACTGTTTGAAAACACCACCAACGGTTAACGAAATCTGCAGCTAGCATGCACATAGTTAATCCAGTTGGTAAGCAATCGTAACCTGCAAATAACTTTTTCAATGTATCTTGTTTCAGAGTCTTAAGTGTTTGTATATGTGTTGAACAAAGCTGATTGTATTTGGTAATTGCATCAGAAATAACCTAAAAAACCCAAAATTATATCAAATTGTAAATACCCAAGTAAGCCACTTCAAGGTATAAAACTAAATGATATTTATATTCAATGTTTTACGTAGCCACCCCTTAATACATTGACAGATACTATCTCAAAACAGAATATACTCTTATGTGTATCCGAAATACATAACACCATCCGAAATGTAGCTACTTGATAAGTAAATAAATTGAGGAATTATATCTTAAACCTACGTAAGAGGGACAAAATGAAGATATTTTCTTTTAACATACACAAATATAAGTGCAAGTTTAAATTTTAAAAAGTGTGCCCTACAGGGTATAGGAGTTACTCTTTGCTATATTTGTCTTATCGGATACACTGGGCTCCGCCATGTTTGTGGTGTGCCTGACGTAGTATTTGTCATATAGTACGCAGGGAACCAGGCTACCAAATTAACATACAAACATAAGTTCATGTGTCAAATATCTACAATTAACCCTTTCCTCCACACAAGCGCCTTTTAGCGATTGCTTCATTTCATACACTGTTCTCAATACAATTCTAAAATGGCATTTTTCTTTTACCTATATGTTCATATTTTTCATCAGATCCTTTCCTTTTGGATTAGTCTAAACATAGCTTGTGGAGGAAAGGGTTAAACTTACATGATCTGCTATAAAAAAGAACATATATTGGTATAATTTTGATTGTTGCAGTTCAGATATTCATGTGTAATTAAAAAGTTCAAGGAATTAAAAACGTTTGGAACCTAACTATTCAACTAAAGTGAGCTCTATATTTCATTTGTTAAGCTCACCTGAGCTTTGCTCAAGGTGAGTTATTGTGATCACCTTTTGTCCGTCGTCCGTCGTCTGTCAACTTCTTTTTCTCAGTAACCAGTGGGTCAATTGGGCTGGAACTTCACAGGAAATATCCTCTCAATGGCCCCATCAGAATTCCTTCAAATCTTTAGGATCCATGCAGAATTCTGGTTTCCTTGAAGCCATGTTGATCGGTCAAAAAGCATGGCCGCCAGGGGGGCTATTTTGCCTTATATGACTATATAGTGAAAACTTAAAAAATCTTCCTTCTTCAAAAGTGTCTGGCTGATTTTCAAATAATTTTGTTGAAATGTTCTTTGGGTGATCCTCTATCAGATTCCTTCAAGCCATATTGATTAGTAAAAAAACATGGCCGCCAGGGGGCTGGGCTATTTTGCCCTATATGGCTATAGTGAAAACTTAAAAAATCTTCTCCTGAAAGTGTCGGGCCGATTTTCCAATTATTTTTCCTCTAAGCCATGTTGTTAGGAATCCGCTGTCGTCGAGTCTTTAGCGTCGGGGATTTCGAAACAGGGTGTCCCTGGTTCGATCCCCAGTCGCGGCAATTCGGTCATGGTGGAGTGCCCTTGGGCAAGGCACATTTTCTAGCCTAGTACTGGTATGTTTACCCAGGGATCATGAATATTTAAATTTAATTGCGCGCTAAATGACCTTAGCTGTCGATGCGCCATAAAACAATATACATTCATTCTAAGCCATGTTGATTGGCGCAAAAACATGGCCACCAGGGGAGGGGGTGCTATTTAGCCTGTTATGGCTATAGTGAAAACTTAAAAAATCTTCTCCTCCGAAAGAGTGAGGCCGATTTTCAAATTATTTTGTAGAAATGTTCTTTGGATGACCCTCTATTAGATTCCTTCATGCCATGTTGATTGGTCAAAAAACATGGCCGCCTGGAGGGCGGGGCTTTTTGCGTTATATGACTATAGTGAAAACTTAAAAATTCTTCTTCTCCAAAAGTGTCAGGGCGTTTTCAAATAATTTTGTAGAAATGTTCCTTGGGTGACCCTCTATCAGATTCCTTGAAGCCATGTTGATTGGTCAAAAAACATGGCCTCCAGGGGGCGGGGCTATTTTGCCTTGTATGGCTATATTGAAAACTTAAAAAATCCTTTCCTCCAAAAGTGTCAGGCCGATTTTCAAATAATTTTGAAGAAATGTTCCTTGGCTGACCCTATCAGATTCCTTCAAGCCATGTTGATTGGTTGAAAAACATGGCCGCCAGGGGGCGGGGCTATTTTGCCTTATATGGCTAAAGTGAAAACTTAAAAACTTTTCTCCGAAAGTGTCTGGTCGATTTTCAAAAGATTTACTAGAAATGTTCCTAGGGTGCCCTCTATCAGATGTCTTCAAGTCAAGCCAGTGTAGGAAACTACCAGGGGGGCAGGGCTGATATGGCTAAAATGAAGAAAAAAACAAGATGAGCGATCCAGGGCCATCAAGGCCCTCTTGTTTATTGTATCTCACCAAACTTATACAGTAGTTAGATATCCATCAGAGCTCGGTTCCTTTCGAAAACCAGCCAGAACTGCCCATGCATGACTGGATTATGGCCCTTAAAATTGTCAAAATTGCTATAACAGAGCTTGTTAACAAAATACAATCTTTATTTTTTATTGTATCTCAATCAATCAAACTTATACAGTTGTTAGAAATCCATAAGAGCTTGGTTCTTTTCCTAAACCAGCCAGATCCGCCCATGCATGACTGGATTACGGACCTTGAAATTGTCAAAATTGTTATAATATAGCTGGTTAACAAAATACAATTCTTTATTTTTTATTGTCACAATAACACCTTCAATATCCATGCCAGTAGAGCATGGGCCTCTTGTTAGTAAATATCTCTTTAAACACCAGTGGCAACATTAGTAAATGTTTAGGATAATCTAGAGTTTGTGACATAACAATTGAATAGCGATCATTATGCCTGTACTTTAGATGTCATGTACAAAGATTAATGCTTGTCTTGAAAGTGTTTGTTTGTAATATATATGTATATCAAATAACAGCAGCAATTATACAACACTAGCTGTCTTGAACAGAACAGTACAAGTAGTTAACTTCCAGTGCCATTTGATTTTAAATTGTTTTCTGCAATTTAAATGTAACTTTCATGTAATTGTTTTTAGCTCACCTGAGCTTTGCTCAAGGTGAGTTATTGTGATCGCCTTTTGTCCGGCGTC
>JASEVX010000561.1:0-88183 GCA_031761405.1 Serripes groenlandicus
ATCTGACGAAAATGCAAAGCTTGAAAAGAAGCCCCGTTAGTTGTACGCCAACTAGGGTGATAATACATAATGACAAATCGGCTATGCAATAGCCGATCCCGGTATCTTTGTCGGTAGCGACTTGGGCTTTTAATCTAGGTGTTGTTCGGCCAATTTTCTTTCCGACGCTTGACAAAAATCGATGCGTCAAGCGTCATTCGTCTTTCACATATAGGATAATAGTAAATGCGGAAAAGCAGCAAGTTGCGTGGAAATACTGTTTTGTAAAGTTCTGAAATGAGAACGCCACGAGACACATGGATAGCTGAACCTACACAAATGTTGAAAACGGCGTTAAAGCCTAACCAATCAATCGGATATGCAATGAGACCCCCAATTGCCAGTCGCGGGTAATTTGTTTTGTAACAGTCAATAATAGAGTTACAATTTGATTTGTTTAGCGGGAAGCGGAAGTAATTAGATCCTTAGCATGCAAAAGGACATAGGATACATCCCAAAATTAGAATTGGCTACGGGAGGATATATTCGTTTGGATTAGAAGGAGAAATTGATCAATGTTTGAATAATACGCGTCCTTGCATAGTGCAACAGTCTGGGATTATTGTAGTTTGAGAAGTCCTACCTCCTTGGTAATTTGCATGCCTCGGGTACGGGAGGTAGCAGGTTCGTTATCCCTGTCGGGTCGTGTATACCAACGGCTTTGAAATTGGCAGAAATGGCTTTCTCGCCTTGGTTCCAAAGCATTGGTGTTATGATACATGGGCCAGTATTACTGGAGGAAAACCGAGGAAATACCGTGTTATATATGAACACTTGTTGAAAGCGGTGCTAAACGCTATCCAAACAAACTGAGTAGATTGAGAAATTTATCATTATTTGAATAGCACTTGTCATTGCATGTTTAACCAGTTGGAGATTATAATCTGAGACGTAGCTTTGTATAAACTCTTTCAGCGCCGACCGAGTCCCAGTAGCTCAGTCGGTAACGACGCGGGCTGTCAATCCAGGGTCTGTGAGTTCGAAAAACCCGGCTCGGCCAACTTTCTTTCCGACGTTTGACAAAAGTCATTGCGACATGCGTCATTCGTCTTCCACCAATGGGCTAAGTCTATGTAGAAAAACAGCTAGTTGCTTGGGAAGATTGTTGTGTGGAGTATTGGTGTGAGAAACTCAGGAAACACATGAGTAGGTGAACTGGCCGCCGTGATATGACTGAGAAATTGTTGAATACGGCGTTAAACCCCAATCAATCAATCAATCAACTTTCAGCCCCGATGGTAACATTGGTGATGGCAACCAGGTGATTCAGCTCGTTAAAATTGAAAGAAAATGAGAAACTAATTGACAGATCTTTTACTAATTGTTTGCTTGTAGTTCATGAATCGTGTTTTACACCTCTTTTAACAGTATTTCAGTTATATCACTTCGTCTTTTCTAGGCAAATGTCCAATAATACAGGTATTTGTTTTTTATCATGAAATCGATGTATCTGTCATAAGGCTATATACCCCAGTCACTTATTAATACAATATTTGGTGTTTTACGCCGCTTTCAGTTATATCACGGCGTTTTCAGGGAAAGTTACCAGTACTACTGGTCCATTTAACCTGACAGCAGCAAGTCAGTGGAACTGCTAACCCCGCAACCCTGAGCGCTAAAGAGTACAGCCATGACTACCATGTGATAAGTCATACCCCAGTAAACCTGATCGACTAGAAGTGATGCCGTAACGACCATTTGAAAATAAGTTTGAGTTAGTGTGACAGGCTTTTCGCCCATTAATTAATTATACACGTGTAAATGGACTCAAAGAACAAATAAACCGACCGGGGACCGAACAACGATCTCCCGTTCCCGAGGTGGACGCTCAACCTTCAATTGTTACACTTGCTAAGCCTTTTACAGGTAGATTATCCTATATGATTGAAAAGAGTTACATCGAAGCTTTAACATGATCAAAAGGAATTGGGGGTGGGGGGGGGGGGGGGGGGGGGGGGGGGGGGGGGGAAGGTACTGTATTATGCAAGAAAGAATTCACCCCGCGAAGATTCGACAAAATAATGCTGGGACTAAAATGACTTATCACATACTCTACTTTCACTTTCAAACAATGTCAAACGACTAAAAATTATCAAATCAAGCATATCCAATGGGTTCATACATATTCACAATGCATTTAAACTCAATGTCATATGTTTAATGTATTCTGGTGAAAGTATACACTCATTTCTACGCACACACATTCATTTTTAGGGACCATCTGGTAGATCAGTACGGCCGCGGATGTATTTTGTGTAGTTTGGCATACAACTATATGTTGTGGGTACTCAAACTAACCGTCTCAGTTGGGCGATTCTTTGGAGTACAACAACATAGGGTTCAAATAAGATATAAGTGAAGTTTTTCTTAGTACAAATGACTGTTTACTTCTCCTTGTTTAGGTTCCATTATATCGGGGAAATTCCTGGGTTAGTAGTCGGTACTACTGGTCCATTTATCCTGTCACAGAGCATTAGATAAGTGGTATTTTTCATGTTCTAAAATCCTTATTTGACACTCTAACCCTATGTTGTAGGTACTCAGAAGAATTATCTCGGTGAGACGATTCTTTTGAGTACCCACAACATAGGATTTTGTCGAGTAATAAGAGAAATATTGTGGGGAAAAGACCTGTCCCCCCCCCTCCCTTTTGTCTAGTCCTCTGCACGACAGCGAGTAAGTCGTAACGCTAACCCTACAAGTCGTAACGCTAACCCTACAAGTCGTAAGGCTAACCCTACAAGTCGTAAGGCTAACCCTACAAGTCGTAACGCTAACCCTACAAGTCGTAACGCTAACCCTACAAGTCGTAACGCTAACCCTACAAGTCGTAACGCTAACCATACAAGTCGTAACGCTAACCCTACAAGTCGTAAGGTTAACCCTACAAGTCGTAAGGCTAACCCTACAAGTCGTAAGGCTAACCATACAAGTCGTAACGCTAACCATACAAGTCGTAACGCTAACCCTACAAGTCGTAAGGCTAACCCTACAAGTCGTAACGCTAACCATACAAGTCGTAACGCTAACCATACAAGTCGTAACGCTAACCATACAAGTCGTAACGCTAACCCTACAAGTCGTAAGGTTAACCCTACAAGTCGTAACAGTAAGAAGGGAAAGCCATTACTCCCAAGTCTTTTGTATGACCCGGATGGAATCGAACCCGTGAACTCCCGGATCCGGGTTATTCGCTCTTCCACTAGACCATTGAGACGGTCTTCAACGATATATGGTATCTATATAGAGAATTAAATAACGAACGATGTGTGTTTCCTGACGATATTCTTTTCTTGTGGCCTGCCCCTTATTTTAATGATAAGGCAGTCAGAGACGGTATTTGCCATCAACAAAGCGCATAGTTATAAATCACTCACGGAAAGCAGACGGTAGGTATATTAATGGATTACTAAAATCTCGCCCGAAAGACCAGACGAGATTGATTCTGAGCCTACATATAACGTGGAGGTAATGTCAATGTTTCCCTTGAGACACGTCTAGATATAAGGGTGAGAGAAACTGATCTATTTCCCAATCCATCCCTCGTATGACCAACTTAAGCACTAAAATAATGGCACTCATAGGAATCGCCTTACCAATACGAGTTGTTTAAATACCAACAGCATAGGATGTAAAGGTGCTGAACACCAGATGGAGATAAACGAATTGAAATTTTGTAACTTGTGCAATTATTGCTAATTTTACAATTACAACACATTTAGTAATAAGAAGTTCAACACCATTTTACAATTACAACAAAGTTAGTAATAAGTAGTTCAAGACCATTTTGGCTTTACATGTTAAAAAAACAGTCAATTGAAAATGTACACAATTTGGCTAACTGGGTATGTTTACCCAGTAAAAAATGAAGCATAAACGATCAATATTTAGACGTTTATGGTACTGGTAAATGAAATTATTACTCTTACTTTATATCAGAATTATGATTCTAATATTTCAAGACAACTTTTTGAACAGTTTTAAAACTTTGACTATAATACCTTTTTATCTGGTTTTCAGCACCCACATTTAAGGGCCAAATAAGAATCATAAACTATAAAACATTCTCCTTATCTGGAGATCTGACCTTTAACCACTGTGTATTTACTCATCAATACAATACCACGACAGACTGCCAGACAGAAAAAAACACAAGACGTTGACTGCATTCGATGGACACTTTACCCTTTCGCTGTCAACGGCAATTAAAGGTTTTCGCAAACAATGCAGATTCAGGTGAGACGGCTCGTAGCGAGTTGTTTCTCCTGAAATATGCACTAATTGCCACTTAGACGTAATATTTTACCAAATTTCCTTTTGGATGAAAAATGGAGTGGTCCAATTTTCAATATTGAGGAGTCGACTTGGTGAAATTTGGTAGTGAAAGGGTTACGATTACCATTCGACGTTAACCCTTTCCCTCAAACGACAATTCTGCAGCAGACGTTTTTGAACATATTTTGTCAAATAATGGAAAATCTCTATAATTGAATGGATAACCTATGACTAAAAGTGGAAAACATTGTGACAAAAAGAGAAATTGCACGTTTTGTGCAATTTCTTTTTTTGTTACTATGTTTTCAAAAAGCCGTCTGCTGCACAGGCGTCAGAAAGTGTCTATATGAGGGGAAGGGTTAAACGCCTTCTAGTTCGATTTCCCCGGAAAACTACTTCAATCTAAAATGTATATACACTTATGATGTAACAAGAAACATGTATGTTTACGTTACGAAATAAAGAAATTTGAATCTTGAATCTCGGTGAGACGATTCTTTTGAGTACCCACAACATAGCATTTTGTCGAGTAATAAGAGAAATATTGTGGGGAAAAGACCTGTCCCCCCCTCCCTTTTGTCTAGTCCTCTGCACGACAGCGAGTAAGTCGTAACGCTAACCCTACAAGTCGTAACGCTAACCCTACAAGTCGTAAGGTTAACCCTACAAGTCGTAAGGCTAACCCTACAAGTCGTAACGCTAACCCTACAAGTCGTAAGGCTAACCATACATGTCGTAACGCTAACCCTACAAGTCGTAACGCTAACCCTACAAGTCGTAACGCTAACCCTACAAGTCGTAACGCTAACCCTACAAGTCGTAAGGCTAACCATACAAGTCGTAACGCTAACCCTACAAGTCGTAAGGCTAACCCTACAAGTCGTAACGCTAACCCTACAAGTCGTAACGCTAACCCTACAAGTCGTAACGCTAACCCTACAAGTCGTAACGCTAACCCTACAAGTCGTAACGCTAACCCTACAAGTCGTAACGCTAACCATACAAGTCGTAACGCTAACCCTACAAGTCGTAACGCTAACCCTACAAGTCGTAACGCTAACCCTACAAGTCGTAACGCTAACCCTACAAGTCGTAACGCTAACCATACAAGTCGTAACGCTAACCATACAAGTCGTAACGCTAACCCTACAAGTCGTAAGGTTAACCCTACAAGTCGTAACGCTAACCATACAAGTCGTAACGCTAACCATACAAGTCGTAACGCTAACCCTACAAGTCGTAACGCTAACCCTACAAGTCGTAACGCTAACCCTACAAGTCGTAACAGTAAGAAGGGAAAGCCATTACTCCCAAGTCTTTTGTATGACCCGGATGGAATCAAACCCGTGAACTCCCGGATCCGGGTTATTCGCTCTTCCACTAGACCATTGAGACGGTCTTCAACGATATATGGTATCTATATAGAGAATTAAATAACGAACGATGTGTGTTTCCTGACGATATTCTTTTCTTGTGGCCTGCCCCTTCTTTTAAGGATAAGGCAGTCAGAGACGGAATTTGCCATCAACAAAGCCCATAGTTATAAATCACTCACGGAAAGCAGACGGTAGGTATATTAATGGATTACTAAAATCTCGCCCGAAAGACCAGACGAGATTGATTCTGAGCCTACATATAACGTGGAGGTAATGTCAATGTTTCCCTTGAGACACGTCTAGATATAAGGGTGAGAGAAACTGATCTATTTCCCAAACCATCCCTCGTATGACCAACTTAAGCACTAAACTAATGGCACTCATAGGAATCGCCTTACCAATACGAGTTGTTTAAATACCAACAGCATAGGATGCAAAGGTGCTGAACACCAGATGGAGATAAACGAATTGAAATTTTGAAACTTCTGCAATTATTGCTAATAGTGACAAACAACAAAAGTTAGTAATAAGTAGTTCAAAACAATTTTGGCTTTAAATGTTGAAAAACAGTCAATTGAAAATGTACACAATTTGGCTAACTGGGTATGTCTACCCAGTTAAAAATGAAGCATTTATACGATCAATATTCAGACGTTTAGGGTACTGGTAAATGAAATTATTACTCTTACTTTATATCAGAATTATGATTCTAATATTTCAAGACAACTTTTTGAACAGTTTTAAAACATTGACTATAATACCTTTTTATCTGGTTTTCAGCACCCACATTTAAGGGCCAAATAAGAATCATAAACTATAAAACATTCTCCTTATCTGGAGATCTGACCTTTAACCACTGTGTACTTACTCATCAATACAATACCACCACAGACTGCCAGACAGAAAAAAACACAAGACGTTGACTGCATTCGATGGACACTTTACCCTTTCGCTGTCAACGACAATTAAAGGTTTTCGCAAACAATGCAGATTCAGGTGAGACGGCTCGTAACGAGTTGTTTCTCCTGAAATATGCACTAATTGCCACTTAGACGTAATATTTTACCAAATTTCCTTTTGGATGAAAAATGGAGTGGTCCAATTTTCAATATTGAGGAGTCGACTTGGTGAAATTTGGTAGTGAAAGGGTTACGATTACCATTCGACGTTAACCCTTTCCCTCAAACGGAAATTCTGCAGCAGACGTTTTTGAACATATTTTGTCAAATAATGGAAAATCTCTATAATTGAATGGATAACCTATGACTAAAAGTGGAAAACATTGTGACAAAAAGAGAAATTGCACGTTTTGTGCAATTTCTTTTTTTGTTACTATGTTTTCAAAAAGCCGTCTGCTGCAGAGGCGTCAGAAAGTGTCTATATGAGGGGAAGGGGTTAAACGCCTTCTAGGTCGGTTTCCCCGGAAAACTACTTCAAAACACATCGGGCTTTTGTTTTTATACGAAACTGTTTTGGTTTCGTAGTGTATCGAGTGCAATGATTTGTACTGCAACACTTAGCTTTTCCAACAATGGTTTCATGGTTTACTTATATTTTCTATGCATCTAATATCGACGTTTTTTTCTTCAATTATGAGAAGATTTATAATACCAATTTTTTTTGTTATTAAGCTGTTTTTGAAATGAATGCAGATTACTGAATGCAAAGAGTGTCTGTCTGGGTGCTCTTCCTCGGCGAAATCTCTAAATCACATATTTATTGAATGCTTTCAGAAAACAAAGAAAAGTAAAGATTTCAGAAAACTGGGCTACTTTCCTTTTTAAAAATGACACTTTTCTGAAAGAAAATGTGAGTAAACTTTATACAACCTTGATAATCACAGTTTAAGTTACATTCTTCATGTACTACTGTTATCATGTACTTAAGATTTAAAAGCACAATGGATACTTATTCGCGTATTTATAAACCGTTCAAAGGTAATTAAATTTCTTAGTACGATCATTTTAAGTGTATGTAATTGTTCGGTTCTGACGTTCTATTTTGTTAATAGTGGCTGTTGTTATGATGTTCATCTTAACCTTCGTGTGTATTTCGAATCACTCGTTTCAGCTTATTTCGTTTTGCAAGTGAATGCTTTGGTTGTTGACATTAAAAGTTAATGGTTGACAAATGCAAATTACCTTTGAACCCACGTATAGTTTTGGCTTTCCCCCTTTCCATCAGTTTTTCCCTCGCCCAACTGACTGTGTGGCGTGCCGCACAATCGTATCCATTTCCTGGCCTTTTCAAGATTTCTTCCAGGTTTAGGAAAAGGGATAAAATGAATTCAATTCCTCAGACAATCTGGATACTACTATCGGTAGTGCAGGTTCCTCAGCAACACCGTTTAACCATAATCAACACTTTTTAAAAAAAAACTACGACATTTCTGAAAGTGTCTGGCAAAATGGCGGCGCGTCCTTAGTTTCTAGAATCGCGCGATCTGATTGGCTAACGTTAACTGTCAATCAAAAGTCGGCGATCCCACAATAGGTATCACAGCGGTGTAATTGTCGAAACACATGACGTCATTTCATACCAACCTGACAATAAGACGTTAGACGTTAGACATTAGACATTCAAAACAAAATATTCGAATGTCTAATCGAATGTCTAATGTCTAACTGACCAATTAGACATTCGGTTTTTTAATGTACATCGATCTCTGACGAATTTGGAACCTAAGTATGGTAATTTGCAAATGTCTAATCGAATGTCTAATTTTTAACTGACCAATTAGACATTCGTTTTTTGCATGTACAATGACCTCCGATGAATTTTGAAACTTAGTATGGTAATTTGCGTATGTCTAATCGAATGTCTAACGTCTACATGTAATTAGACATTCGATATTCTAAATTTGCGAATCTTTCTTCGAATGTCTATTCGAATGTCTAATGTCTAATTAGACATTCGGTAATCAATATTTGTGAATGTATAATCGAATGTCTAATGTCTAATTAGACATTCATTTTTTTGAATGTCTAATGTCTAACGTATAATGCTCTGCCAACTTCACACACTTATAAAGCTTTAAAGTATTTGTAAAAATAAACATTATACAAGGACTTGTGTATAAAGGGGAGTGGATAAGAGAAAACAACATCAATGAACTCAAAAACTGTCCCTGATATAGCCCGCAGCGCTGGTTTCCGTTTTGTGTGTGTACCTTTAAACTCTTCCACAGCCATATTTCACTAAGTCGACTCTTCCACGTTGAACATTGGACCACTTTATTTATTTTTCGTCCAACAGGACATTTGGTAAAATGTAATGTCTAAGTGGTAAACAATGCAGATTTCAGGAGATTTTCGATATGAGCTGTCTCACCTGAATATGCATTGTTTGCAAAAGCATGTAATTACCTTTGGCATCGGAATGGTTTACGAACACATTAGATATACCTTCCAGCTTTACGACACGTTCAAGTCTAATAATAAATTAATTGAATTGGAATATAATTGGTTATTAACGTGTCATGACTATACGACTTATAAAGTGTTTCGATAAAAACAAAAAGACAAAACGTTACCGTATTCAACAATGATATTAATCAGTAGAAAAGTTTCGATATTCAGAGAATATTTTCGTCTTTTGTTCCACCTAGTTTTTTTCAAATTTCATCTGATCTCTATGCGTCCGTCCGTCAGTCTGGGTCGGACAAAGTGCTTAGTAACAACGACGATTTAATTGGCTTCCGAAACGACCTGTAATAGACCTATTTTATGACGGCGAGTTGAAGCTTATTACCGTTTCAGTTATTCCCACTAATGTGCCGGAGATATACCACTGTCTATACGCATATGTTTCATTTGTCTCACTAGCCATTAATATATCTATAGGTGCTACCTATTTACGAAAAAACGCAAGATAATTATAAACAAAAATTAAAGAGCATACTTTGGCCATAAAGAAGGATTTATAAGTAATTGACTAGACAATAATAATGTTAATGTCATGTTTGTTGCATTATCAAAAAATATTTGGAATTCCTATTGCTGTCGTCTATTATTACGAACAGAAAATAATAAAGTAAAGACTTTCAGAAAATCAAGGAATACATTTATAATGAACGTGGTTAAAACATGATGGCCAAGATGATCCTTAATCGATCACCTGCATTATGGTAAAGAAGCAAAAAGATCAGCTCTTTGCTGATGCCACCTGGCAACTGCCTTTTTCAACCAGTCAATATGACTGGAACAAATGATGTAAGGGGTCACATTTCTGCTAAACCCTTTCCCTATTAGAGACGGTTTCTGAGGCCTTTGCAACAGACGATTTAGGGAAAGATTGTCGCTAAAAGAACAATTGCTCCTTATGAGAAAGTTATCCTTCTGCCACAATGTTTGATAAATAGCTCATGTATAGAAATTTGGGGTCTTTCATGTTGATACCACTTTTTTGCGGGAAACGACGTCGCTCCATTGACGTTACGCCAAGATGAAGTGTAACGGAAATGACACCACGTCCTTCTTTGGCTACGATACAGTCAACAATTAGGTTCAGGGGTAGAAGTCTAATGCTGTCGTTTTTTTGACGAACGGGAAAACATATTTCTTACAGAGTTCCATTTATTTTTAATGTTAATTCCCCCAAAACACAGCACTTTAATAAATATCGATTTAAAAAAAAAATATATTAAAAAGACGACAATAATTTAAAAAATCCGTGTTTTTCGTGTCATTTTATACATACCCAAATTATCGATTTAAAAAAATATATTAAAAAGACGACAATAATTTTTTTTCAATCCGTGTTTCTTGGCTCATTTTATACATACCCAAAATGGCGGCCCCCATGGATTTGGCCAGTTTCATTTCAGAAAGCATCATGGGTTATTGAAAAAAAAAAAAAAAAAAAAAAAAAATCTCACACCTGTTAACTATAAGCGAAAAAACCCATTCATGGGTTTTTTTCGTATAATTGACGTGGCTTTGTAAATCGACTTCTTTCGGAAAGACACTCTTTCTAGGAAAGAAACAAAATGAATTTTTGTGGCCTTTTTATAGAACTTAGTTTCGCTATGAGCTATGGCTGTAGAAAGACCGTATGTTGTGTCAGTATGTTAAATGGCCCTCAACTATTGTGTTTTAATACAGTACTAGCTTACCGCATCGTTAGTGTAATAGTAGAGCGTCAGTCTCGGGTGCGGGAGGTCGCGAATTCGAACCGTGACATGGTCATAACAATGACTTTACCACAAATATGACAAGTATAGCTTTCCCTCTCTGTCGTTTCGGGGTTAGACGACTGACTCGCTAGTGTTACGATAAATGGGCCAGGAGTACTGGTAACTTACTAAAACAAGAAACAGCTGACGACGCTAAGGCCGGATTGTCGGCAATTTGACCTTTAAAATCGACAAACCAAGTTCAAGGTCAACAAAGTAACCATAAAAATCAATAGAACTTGTTACTGGTTACCTTCAGGCAAAGTTTCAGGTTTGTAACCCTTTCCAGTGCTGAGATATTGCCTCAACCTGAAACTTTAACCAAAATGTTGACGGACAGACAGGCAGACATACAGACAGACAGACATACAGAAGAACATACGGACATCGCTAATATATTGACCGTAATTGCTAGAGCAATCCGGACAAAAAGACATGAATTAACTAAGAGAATGTTGAAGGTTGTAAAACACCACACGATAGGTATCAGATTGAATTTATCTTGTTAGCTTCATCTGTCGCTATGACCGCCATTGACAGTGAATTGGTAGAGTGACCGCCTCGGTTTCGGGAGGTCATGGGTTTAATACAAAGCCGGGTCAATCCGAAGACTTTAAATGATACTAATGGCTTTCCCTTCTTGACGCTCAGGATGTTGGGGTCATACTGGTACTAGGATAAATGGACCAGTTGTAATGGTAACTTTCACAGGAAACGCTGTGATTTAACTGGAAAAACAAAATGTCACCATCGGCGTAAAACACAATACAAACAAGTCATCAGACTTGATAAGTCTTGGTTGCTATTGATTTTGAAATTCTGTTTCAGCATTATAATCCTTTTGAACTGTATCAAAAGCATACTGTAGCATCCAGTGAACCTTTTCATGTGTGTATTGACATTCGCGCGCCAGTCATTTACGCCATAACGTCCCTGTTAGGCAACTGGCTGCCTATTTTATGTAAATTTCGCTGTTCTCTGTGATTTTGTAATTCTTTTGTAGGAATGTCGTTCAAGCAATCCATAACATTAAATATCGAACACATAAAGCAAGGCAACCTTATCCGCGCACTCAAACACAAATACACGCATAAGCTAATTTTTAAACATGTATGCGACAGATAATTTAATACTTATTGACATTAACATCCATGTCATGCCAGGCCGAATCCCGGTAGCTCAGTCGGTAGCGACAAAGGCTGTCAATCAATGGGTTGTGAGTTCGAACCCAAGCTTGGCCAACATTATTTCCATCGTTTTGACAAAAGTCATCGTGTCAAGCGTCATTCGTCTTTCACCAATAGGCAAACAGTCTATGTGGAAAAGCAGCCAGTTGCTTGGAAATATTGTTGTGTGGATTACTGGTGTGAGAAGGCCTGAAAACGCATGAGTAGGTGAACTGGCGGCCGTGATATGACTAAACAAACGTTTAAACGGCGTTTAACCCCAATCAATCATCTGAACAATCAATACTACCAGACAGTTGTTTGGGCAAACGGAGAACTTGCTCGTCTGAAACCTCAGAACCATTAACCCTTTACCACATATAGACGTTTTCTGACGCTACAGCGGCAGACGATTCTTTGAAAAATGTCGACAAAATAAGAAATTGCTCAAAACCAGCAATTTCTGCTTTTGTCACACATGTTTTCAACTCTTGTCAATTTTTGTTCTTTCATTTAAAGGGATTTTGCGTGTTTTTGTCAATAAGTTTAGAAAGTCGTCTGCTGCAGATTCGTTGTATGTTGCAAAGAGTTAATGGTTCTGAGGTTTTTCTATTATCTGCCTTTCACGTATCCCTTTCCAATCCGTAGACGCATTTAGACGCATCTGCAGCAGACGCCATTTGAAAACAGTGTGGTAAAAATTAGAATTTGTTCGTGATAAGCATTTTTTTTCCCCTTTATTAGCAACAATGTGTTCAAATTTTAATTCATAGTTATAGTACAAATTGGTGTATAATATGTTTTAAAAGTAATCTGCTGTGAAGATGTTGTATATGGGAAAATGTTGTTAGCGAACAACGCAGATGTGCATAGTTCTTAATATCGACAAATGCCCATCGGTCAATTTTCCCGTAACGTTGTTCAAGGGTTTCCTTCTGATATTACCAGGGTAAGAATCGTCCGAGGTAGAGTGGAGATTTGCAACCGACAGTCCCGGGTGCGATCACCTGTCGCGCTGGTCATTGTAGAGTGCACTTAAGCAAGGCACATTTCCTAGCCTTACACGTGTTTGATTACCCAGGGATCTTGAACTGTTAGCTTGAACACATACATGTACGTTCATTGCTGTTGATCGTGTAAGTTAAAGAGGATCTCAAAAAGAGTGCATTATGCAACAATAAGAAGACGATTAAGAAAAAAGAAGAAGATTTAAAAGGAAAAAAACAAAAAGATGAAAAGTAAAAAACGAGAATAATATGAAAATATTTTTTTGATATTGCTTGAACAAATGATTTTACATCTGGTAATAATAATAATAAAGGAAAAAGACGAAGAAGAAGACGAATAAGAAAAAGAAGAAGAAAGAAGAAGAATAAGAAGATTAGGAGAAGAAGAAAACAACAACAACAATTACAACGGCAATATTTTGTTTTCAATCTTGGCTTGAACACATAGGTTCAGCAGCTTCATCAAAAAATAGCTTTACTTTGTACTTTTTCATTCACTGATTCGTTTTATTATTTTTGAACATGTTTTCTTTTAACCCCCATTTCATCCAACGCTTTTCGTTAATGAATATGTACTTTGTATACGCTATGTTCTGTTATGTTCATCACTGTTGATCGCGTAATTACAAATTTTCCAAAAAAGAGAACTAGGTAATAGGAAGAGGAGAAGTAAAAATAAGAAAATGAAAAGAAAAAGAAGAACAATATTATTTTGTTTTCAATATTTACTTGAATACAAAGCTAGGGCTTGGCGTGAAACGGTCAAACTAAATCCTATTTTGAAAACCCCAGTTTAGGGCAGTTTTCAGACTTTTGTAAACAATGCAAATTTAGGTGCCATTGCTCAGAACGAGCAATGACACCTAAATTTCCATTGTTTACCAAGACAAATGATTTAACGCTTATAAAGACGTCATGGTGAAGTGATTAACCGTGGTAACAAAATACAAATTTTAGTAACAACTGTTTCACGCCAAGCCCTCGATAGGTTCATCGAGTTTGTAAAATATTTACAAGGACTTTCGTGAAACAAAACGCATTTATATTTACATGTATAAACATGTAAAGCCTATAACGTATAATATGATTGTTAATTGTCATGTGAATAAGTCCATGAGTATAGCCTAAAGTCTCCAAGACGAAACCTTACACAACTTTCTAAGGAAACAGAGACCGTATCACTGTCATTAATCAAACACGCAACTTCATGAAGACGATCTGTTACCCTGGTTACGATTACATCTGATTTTCATCAATACTTTTTTGTTGGGCAGAAGAAGAACAATTAAATAGAGCTCTATCACGAGATTAATAGAGACAGACTGTGGGTGTTACGGCACTGTCTCCTCTCTTACTGTGTTCTATAACCGTGAACTGATCTGAAATGGTGAATTATAACGAGGTTTACCCCCCCCCCCCCCCCCCCCCCCACCCAAAGAAAAAGTTTTTAATAAGTATACTTTCATTTACAGAACTATTGTTTGCAAATGTGGTTTTAAAATAGTCTGCTGCAGATGTGTTGTATATGGGAAAGGGTTAACAATTTCCAACATATAGCAATCGGCAGAAGTAGGGAAGAATGGTAGTGTAATTCTTGAATGAAAATTAGGATTGGTTGGGTTTTACGCCGTTTTCAACATTATTTCAGTTATATCACGGCGACAGTTCACTTATTCTTGTTCCCTGGGTAATAACACTAGTACAATGCTATACAGTAAGCCTTGCCCAAGAGCACTCCACCATCATCACAGCGCCGCGACTGGGGTCGAACCCGGGACGCGCAGTTCCAAATCCCCGACGCTTAACACTCGGCCACGCCAGAAAAATATAGAAAGTATATAGTCAAAGTTTTATAACTGTTTAAAAGTTGTCTTGAAATATTATACTCATACTTCTGGAATAAAATAAGAGTAGTAATTTTACTTTCCAGTACCATTGATTGTTTATGCTTCATTTTCACTGGGAAGACATTCCCAGTTAGCCAAATTTAGTACTTTTGTATGACTTTCAAATGACTGTTTTTAAATATTTACTGCCGAAATAGTTTTGAACTATTTAGTACTTACTTTGTTGTCACTATTAGCAATATTTGCAGAACTTTCAACATTTCAATGTTGTTTATCTCCTTCTGGAGCTCAGAACCTTAAATACAAACTGTAAAACTTGTATTGTTGAAGCGTGCTAAACTGTTAATGCTAAACTGTTAAGGTGTAAATATGCATTTATTAAAAAAAAAAAAAAATCTTCCGAATTTCAAAAGTTTTAAAAGCCAACAACGACAAATTCTCCTCATTTCGGAATCTTAGATGTCATGAGGTTAAACAAATACAAAATATTTGGTCTCTTTCAAACAGTTTCTTTTTGTTATGAATTGCCTCCTTAAACTATTGATATAATGCACATTCTAAAATGGAATGAAACTCATCTTCGATTGAGTTCAAGCAAACTTTACATGTTCTTGCTTATATATAAATCTGTCACCGTGACACTGTAAGAATGGTATCATGAAAAAATGACTTCGCCTTATGATATGTTGGTCCAAATTATAGCTACCCAAGGAAGAGGTGGATACGTAATACAATCAAAATGAAACAGTACATGTTGATTTAGTTAATCGTCATGTGGATGCTTAATACAAGTTCTTAATTGAGGATATACCAACATTTTTCAATCATATCACGGCGGCCACTTCACAGACCCATGTTTTGTCTAGGCTTTGGCACATCGGTTCTCCACATACCAGTCTTTGAAGGCAACTGATTGCTTTTCCATAGAGACTCTAAGCCCGTTGGTTGAAGATAACTGACGCTTGTCGCATTGACTATGCCAAACGTCAGAAAAAGATGTAAGCCGATCTGAGTTTGGAATCCACAACCAATGGATTGACAGCCAGCTTTGCCTCCTACACAGCTACAGGAGTTGAACAACGTTAATAAACCTGGTCGACTTCTAAACGTATTTATTTGCCAGAATTGAAATTTAATCCCAGTGTGACAGTTTAGTTTTAATAACAGAAACAAAACTTTGAGTTGAACGGTTTTTCGGGAAAACCAATTTCAGTGAAATTGTTCAAATAATTAAATACAAAAAAATGTAAGCATATCAATTTCAGCGGATCGAAACGAAGAATGTTTGCCAGAAACTTGTTTGTACCCTTCTGTGATTCATTGTAGAACATTGCAGAGCCAGAGCAAACTGGACGGATGCGCACGTTGATATGGATCTACACGGATCGCAAAAGACTTGTGTCTATGATTTTCCTAGATAATGGATCAATTATTCAAAAAGAGAAAGACAAAAACTTCAAATAATGCCATTTTATCACGGAGGTTAATTTCCGTAGTTCAATGCGTTGCACATTTGCATTTTCCTTTCATGATTAATGACGGACAAAATAGTGCGCGCCGCAAGAACGATAAACACGACTTGGATTCTCTATTTTGTTCGAATTGTGAACAGGAAGGTCACGTTGAGACTAATAGATTGTTTGGTGTTTCACGCCACTTTCAATGATTTTTCGGTTATATCATGGCGTTTCTTGTGTAAGGCACCAGTCTGTCAGTCGTTATGCTAACCCCGCAGCCCTGAGAGCCATTATAGTCTTTGGTGTGACCCGGCCGTTGATTGAACCCATTACCTCCCGCACCGAGGCGATTGCACGACTACCAACCACCGAGGTTGCAGGTTGCTAGCCTTTGTTTAAATTACACCCACAATTTCCCAAATGGAGGAATATGGTTCATATCCGTGACACGCACAAGGTTTGCACGACTTTAACAATTTGGTCAGCCCCTGGTCGCGCCATGATTAATGCAATGGGACCCGGGTATAAAGACAACCCATGGGAAGACAACATTCTGGTCTTTGTTCACAAGTGGTCCTTATTTGCAGGGTCATTTATGCAGAAAAATAGTAATTTGTAAACTAAAAGTGTGATTAATATTTTCAGGGACTTGATATTCCAAGGTGGTCTTTAGCACAGGTTCAACTGTGCTTTAGAAAATGTACTAATAACATAACGACTGGAACATTTGCGTCAGCATAAACGTTACTGGTATAGCTGGTAAATTAGACAGGAAACGCCATGAAATAACTGAAAAAATGTTTGAAACAGCGTAAAAATACCGTTCAAACAAAGAAACAAGCACTCTCGTCCATAAATGTCATTTAAAAAAAAACGTGTTTGGATCAAGTTGAGCTCCATGTCTATGTTGTGCTATATTTGTAATGCTAGCTAATGAATCATTCGATTAATTACCATTTATGTTTGTGTGTATGGTGTATTTCATCACATTCAACACATTTTCAACTATATCAAGGCGTTTACTTTGTTTTTTTTACAAGTTCAGTTAGTCCATGCATCCTGTTACTAGCGAGTCAGTCGTAGGGTTAACTCCGGCCGGGGATTTAATACGCGACCCTCCCACATCCAAAGCGGACGCTCTAGCACTACACCTGTGATGCGATTTGAGTGTCATTTCTATATTGTTTTATATTTGTCAACTTATTTAATTAATCTCTATTAGGTAAGACAACTTTCACAACGTGTAATGCGACCTTAACAAGTAGAGCATGGTATATTACCCCTTATAACCTAGTCGTAACGGAGCGATATGGCGTTACCTGCCCCTATCATTACACAATCCGGTCAGACATACACCAATAATGGCGGCGCCCTATGGACAAGGTGTAGCAAGCAAAGCGCTACAGAGGTAAGTTTATTTGAGGACCAAACCGGTGTTACCATTCAAACTCTGAAAGTTGTTAGCTTCATTATCTAGTTATGTCTCCTCTGTAGAATTTACGAAAATGAATGACCATTCTAGTCGCAAGTGCTGGTTCATTGCCAGACGCACCTATTTACTATAGTACGACGGACTCCTGACTGCGACCCTGATGGTTTGCTTAACACATCGCAAATGTGTGTCAATGTTGCTGTATTAATCAACTAACGAATCGATGGTAGAAAACACATGGTGATGAATAATGCTTTGGAACTGTAATTCTAAAGAAAATAAATATATAGATTCGATATGCAAATTAGATGAGGTATTTTAGCCAATCAAAAAATGATAACTTCTGTCCGGTACATTGGATTGCCGAACGAGGTGTCTGCATCACAAACAAAACACATGTGATGCATGAGAACCGAGTAGTTTTTACAGATTAAGTAACTATTGGTTTCTTTGTGATTCATGACGATGGGCGTGGCTTAAAATACGATCTCGTCTCTTTAGATTGTTCAAATTTAGGAAAAAATTAAATTACAAACCATTTCTACCATCCATGCAGTCTGACTTTTATTTTGTCTCTACTTTATTTATAGGTTTCTTTTGAACTGGTCTTACTAACGACTCAGTAATGTTTAAATCTCAGTCGGAGTGATTGTGATTGATTGGGGTTTCACGCAGTTTCAAACAATGTGTGAGTCATATCCCTACCCGATGTGGTTCCTTACACCAGTTCTCAATACAGCATTGACGCCTAGGAACTTGTTGGTTTACGACATCGACTGTTAGCGTGTATTCATGGAAGACGAATGCCGCATGCTTTATTGACTCTTGTCAAACGTCAAACAGATTGTTGGTCGGGGTTTGGTTTGAACGTACAGATTGACAACACGCATCGCCCACCGACCTAGCTACCGGGTCTTGGTAGCTTAATCGGTAACGATGAAGGCTACCGATGCTGTGGTCGTGAGTTCCGGAATCCCGGTTAGACCATTCATGTTTTTTTCGATGATAAACAACATTAATTGTGACTTATGTCCATCGTCTTCAATCGATAGTCTAAATAATCAATACGAGAGCATTGCCTGGGTAGAATGTCGTGTGTGATATTGATGTGAGCAATCAATAATAAACATGATTATATGGGTTGGAATGACCACCATGAAATAACTAGTATATTGTTGAAGACAACGTTTAACTCGAATCACTCAATCAATCAATCAATCCATCATTCAATTTCTCAATCCATCATTCAATCACTCAATCCGTCATTCAATCCATTATTCAATCAATCAATCCATCATTCAATCAATCAATCAATCCATCATTCGATCACTCAATCCATCATTCAATCAATCAATCCATCATTCAATCAATCAATCAATCAAGCCATCATTCAATCACTTAATCCATCACTCCTTAAATAAAAATGGGAATGACCGCCATTCTATTGCTAGTATACTATTGAAGACAGCGCTTGAATCAAAATCATTAATCAGGCCCTCAATCCATCATTCATTCAATACACAATGTGAGATTTTAGAATATATTTTACAATTTGTTTTGATTGTAATTCCCATTTTGTGTGATAGTTGTTCTCTTGCTTTATGAATCTATATTCGTAAGCGAACAATATAAGATGATAGCGTGATAGCGTGATCGCTGTAATAGAAACCATTGAACAAAATATTAAAACGACAACTGGCATTATTGTATTACTGCATTACATAAGCTGTGTTCAATAGACACTTAATTGTACCGTGAAAGATTAAATCTATATCAATTCGCCGAAACCAAGACGGTTTTCACGGAAAATTGCTGAAACCTACTTCATTTCCGAGAAGTGTATTTCTGTGTCAGTGCCATTGACCTTAATGGGGGTTCGTATTGGGTTGCCTGCCCCATACACTTACACTATTAGGCAAAGACCAAAAATGGTGGCGCACCTTGGACATGGTGTAGCCAGCAAACTGCAATAAAGATGGCATTTTCGTTTTTTATCTTCCAAACTTAAAAAGTTGTGCTTCATAATGTATGTATTGATGATTCCAAACATATAGTTGCATTGAACCGTTAGAAAGTTTACAAATATTCATTGAATTATTTACTATATTTTTGATAGCGATATATACGGCGGGTGATATTATTGGTGGACGGAAGCATAACAAGACTAAATAGTGGTGTTCCAATCCATTAAAAACAATGTTTTTTAGCGAGCTGACATGTTAAAAATAGGATATAAAACTACCCCTAGTTTAAACTTATTTATTTTACATCGATTGCGAAACAAGCTTTAAGCTTATATTAATCATGCTCGATGTCTGCTTCCTGGAAACTTAACCAGAACTCGCGCCGTTTGTGTGGAAAAATTCCAAAAGCAGAACGCGCTCATCACGGGATTCGAACCCGGGACCTTTGGTACATGAAAGATACCAAAATGCGACAACCAAATTGTTGTGATCAGTTATATCACGGCCTTTCCTTACAGCCGTAACTTCATATCCCCGCAAACCCGGGCGTCATTTTGATCCGACCGGGTATTGAACAATGGTCTCCCGCTCTCAATGAGGAAGTTATAACCATTACACCTCGGAGACGGTCACCAAAACATGTCAGCAGGGTCTAGTTGTTAGGGATATTGTTGCCTTGACGTAAGGTGAAGACACAGATGAACCCGCGTATAGGCTTAGTCCCACCAAAGCCTTGCCTGGGCGCCTACACGTTAAAAAGCCCACAACAAATCTTCAGCATACGACTTTCAAAATATACCCGAATAAAATTGGAAACTACCTTTAAATGAAAGTACAATACTTGAATAAAGTCGAAAACATGGTGACATAAGGAGAAATTAATTTCTCGCCATGTTCTCAAAAAGCTATCTGTTGCAGAGGCGTCAGAAAGCGTCTATATGAGGGAAATGGTTAAGACAGTGTTACAGAGCTCTAGATAATCAGTATATTTCATTTTCTAAAATCCATATTTGACACCCTCATCCTATATTGTGTGTACTCAATCTGCGCAGCTATTATTTGTGTATACATGAGCCGATTTTCCTTTAATATACTATTATCTAGTTCATTTTCTATAACAGAGGTTACACTCTATTTATTTTCATAGCATGTAAGTATATGTTTCATGATGACAGGAACGAATAGAATAATAAAACTAATGTAATCTTAACTCTTTCAGCGCCAAAGGCAATATTGAGGTTTTTGCAAACAATACTGATTCAGGTGAGTCAGCTCGTAACGAGCTGTCTCACCTGAAATCAGCATTGTTTGCCTTTTAGTTATCAACATAGACCAAACTTTTATTACATGAGCAATGGAGACGCCCGATTTGGAACATGGAAGAGTCTACTTTAAACAATTCGGCGCTGAAAGAGTTAAAATCCCACCAGAGGACTAGATAAGGGGGAGTAAACTGATGCTTTTCACGTATCTCTGTGTATTTCAACCGAACCCTATAGTGTGGGTTATCAAAGGAATCGTCTTACTGAGACGATACTTTTGAGTACCCACAACATACGGGTTGAGTATCAAGTAAGGATTTTAGAACATGAACCAGAGGTCTATACAATGGGCATTTTTCATTTTATAAAATCATTATTTGTCACTTAAACCCTATGTAGCGGGTACGCAAATAAATCGTCTCAGTGTAACGATTCGTTTGAGTACCCGCAACATAGGGTTTGGTTGGGTAATAAGAGAGCTATTTTCGGAAAAGGACAAATTAACTCCTCTTTCCCTGGTCCTCCGATGAACAATACCCCTTATCTAGAGCGATGTCCATACATTTAACAACGACATTGTGTGAACTGATGCCATTTATCAAGCTTCTAGAGATGACGTCCCGGATTTTACATGTTTGTCTAAAACGATAATCATTATGAATTTCTGTTGCAACGAAATACTGAACGGACTGAAAAGCATTTACCATATGATAACATTTTTGGTATACGTTGATGATTTAAAGAAATGATGATTTCATATGAGACAGTTCATTGCGAGTTAAATGAGCATTTTTAAGGTGTACAAGAATAATCCTTCGTCATTTCTAACTGTGTACCATGACAAAGTAAAGGGAAATAAGCACAAACTTTCAACGCTAACCTAATATATTCAAACGTTGAAAACCTTAAAACAACTAACGTCTCGTTTTCTCCTACCGCAATTTGAACCGTTTCAGATAAGGCCATCTGCGACTATGAAAGATCCAAACAAGCCTGTGAATAAGTAAATATTTAGCTGAGTTTCGCAATATTTCAGTTGATCTTTTGATAAAAATGTTTAGCTTCTTACGAGTGTTTGGTATTTTACGCCACTTTCAACAATTATTCAGTTCTTTCACGACGTTTTGCGGTAAGTTTAAACTTATTTATTTTACATCGATTGCGAAACAAGCTTTAAGCTTATATTAATCACGCTCGATGTCTGTTTCCTGGAAACTTAACCAATACTCTTGCCGTTTGTGTGGAAAAATCCCAAAGGCAGAACCCGCTCATCACGGGATTCGAACCCGGGACCTTTGGTACAAGAGGCCGACGCTCTACCCCTGTACCCTTGGGGTATATTGCCGTTCCACTGGCTCATTTATCCTGACACCAGCCAGTCAGTCGTGATACTAATCCCGCAACCCTGAGCGCCAAGGAGGCCAGCAATTACTTCTATTTTTATTTTTCGTATGATCCTTACCGAGGATCGAACACGCGACCTCCCACACCCGAGACGGACGCTCTACCACAACATCGCCGAGGCGGTCACCGCAATTTGAATCGATTCAGTCGAAGCAAAAGGGTTTTGTGGCATCTGCGATTATTGAAGATGAAATTAGCCCGTGAATAAGCACAGTTTAACCTGAGTTTCACTAAATGCAATATTTCAGTTGATCTTTTAATACATAGGTTTAGCTTCTAACGAAACAGAAATGTGCAGCCCTGCCGGCGTATTTTATAATACCCTTAATGTAATGCCATCAACAGATCGAGGGCTTGGCGTGAAACGGTCGTACCTAAAAACCTATTTTGAAAACCCTGGTTTTGAACGTGCAATGGCACCTAAATTTCCATTGTTTACCAAGAAAAATGATTTAACGCTTTTAAAGAGTTTATGGAGAGGTGATTAACCTTGATAAAAAATATACCAGTTATAGTTACAACCGTTTCACGCCAAGCCCTCGAGATGGTAAAAAAATACGAATTTACCGCCAGACGCCGATTATTCTTCTAATTAACCCTTTCCCACATACAGACGCTTTCTGACTCCTCTGCAGCAGACGAACTTTAAAAACATTGCGGTAAAAGGAACAATTTCTCATGGTAGGCAATTCCTCCATTTGCGAAAATGTTTTCAACTCTATGAAAATATTTTACTTTCATCTAAACACACTGCCTTCAAGTGGTCTAGATTTTTGTCCAAGTCGTCTGCTGCAGGTATGTCGTATGAGAGAAATGGTTAACGAAGGGCAATCAGGGTCACCTTAACATTCAATGCATGCATAATGAAATGTAACGAACCGTTCAGATGTTATAAAAAATCCTAGATAACACAGTATCTTACACAATCTTGTCTCGTTATGGCCACTGTAGATTGATTATATTATTCTTGAAACCTTTATCTTTATTTTGTCAAACTAGTGGAGGCGTCAAACATCACTTTCGAACATTCGTGCATTATTATCTCGGTCTACACTATTTCCTACAAAAAAACAATATTTAATTTAATGAAGTATATCATGCAGGACCTCAAAGTGATCATTCACAATCACACTTGAATGTATATTATATGTATTTGTTCTTTGTTGCCTACAATTATGTTCTGTTCAAAAGTAATTGCTACTTATGTTATGTGCTTAGCATTACGACTGAATCTCTGGTGTCAATGATATTGGTAACTTACCCATGGAACGCCGTGATATAAATGAACAAGTGCTGAAAGCGGGGTAAAACACCTTACACACAAACTTTTACTTAACAATCACGGATTTAGCGAATAACACATTCTAACAAAACTTCATTTGTATTCAATTTTATACTGTACTTTATACAATAGTTTCATATTTTGTAAAAGACAAATATAAGTTTTTTGTAAAATTACAATGTTTATGCACTGGCTGATTATGTTTATAGAAATATATATATGGTAATATTGTTATCTTTATGTGTATTTGTTGGTACTACTTATGTTCGTATATGCACTTTCTGATACTATATACTCATGGATACGTTGTTCATTGTATTTCTCAATATTAGCCGTCTCACGAGAAAACCAACATTATTGACTCTGCGTAATGTATCGACTCAGCCCGCGCAGGCTAATCCGGGTCGACACATTCCGTCTCAGGGGGATAGAGTAATGATTCCTGAAACAGAAAATCCACAGGAGGAGAAAATTGTCTGTCCGGGTTAGCCTGCGCGGAATGTTTAGGCTGATCCGGGTCGATACTTTACGCAGAGTTCACAATGTTGGTTTTCTCGCTGGACGGATCACATACTTACGGAATACCGTTAGGGCCATCACAGAATGTGTTGATCTGAAACGCGATTCTCGACAGTACGATGATGATAACGCGACAGTACGATTATGATAACGCGACAGTACGATACTACGATATTACGATGGTGAAAACGTGACAGTACGATTACGAAAGCGCGATAATACGACAGTACGATGATGATAATGCGATATACTATCGTGTTTTCACCATCGTACTGTCGTGTTTTCGTCATCGTAATATCGCAGTATTGTACTGTCACGTTATCGTCATCGTACTGTCGCGTTTTTTTATCATCGTACTGTCGCGTTATCATCATCGTACTGTCACGTTATCATCATCATCGCGTTTCAGATCAACACATTCACAGGCGATGACCCTAAAGTTATTCCGTACATACTTGTATAATACGCCATGCTCATGTAATAACCGGTCATGGTAGAGTGCCCATGAGCAAGGCCCATTGTCTAACTTAGTACTGGGGTTTTTACCCATGGATCATGGATAATTGATCTGTCGTTGTGATATATTTTAAATAATGTTAGCCAATGGGGTTAAAATCTAAATAAGACAAACACAATAAACATGCTCAAACTTGTCAAAAATATCATTGACAATGATGCCAGTCTGAAAAATGCATTGTTGGCAATGACCCCATCTACCTTTCAAAAGGATCGTCCTCACAATCACGGCTGTTCCTGTAGCTTCAGTTACTACAGTTACTACAGTAACTACAGTTATTACAGTTACTACAGTTACTACAGTTACTACAGGTGCATTAATCCTGAAACCCAGCCAGTCAGTCTAAATGTTAACCCACACTCCTGAGCACCTAGAAGGGTAATCCATTAATACACCTTTTAAAGTATTAAGCATGACCAGGCCGGAGATCGAATCCGTGACCTCTCACATCCAAAGCGGACGCTCTACCAGCAATTACAGGAATTAAGCGGAATAAATGTTAACCCTTTCCCTCATACAGACGCTTTCTGACGCCTCTGCAGCAGACGGCTTTTTGAAAACTTAGTGACAAAAGAAGAAATTGCACAAAATGTGCAATTTCCCCTTTTGCCACAATGTTTTCCACTTTTTGTCATAGGTTATCCATTCAATTATAGAGATTTTCTATGTTTTGACAAAATACGTTCAAAGTCGTTTGCTGCAGAATTGTCGTATGAGGGAAAAGGTTAAACAAGTGGAAGCGTTAACAATAAATAGCCAGACCACATACGTGTCTGTGTATATAATGGAGAATATCAACGAGGCATATATAAGAGACTTACCAATTCTTGGATCTGCTCAAATTAGATCATTATATATCCACCTTATTCCCAAAATTACCGTTTGAAAGAACACGTATCACTTCTACAGTAACTAAACTGATTAAGTTCACATACATTTATCTACCTATCATTGTTTTACGAGTATTGAGTAGGTCTAGTGGGGAGGAGGGCTAACTCTGTTAAACCCCTTTCTCGTACATGGAATGTTTTAACCCTTTCCCACATACATAACTTTTATGATGCCTCTGCAGAAGTTGTCGTTTGAAAATAGTACGACAAAAGGAGAAATTAATAACCAATTCCTCCTTTTGTCACAATGTATTCCACTGTTTTCAATAGTTGTTCTTTCAATTTATAAAAAGAAAAGTTCCATATTGTTGGCTAAATGATTTCAGCGTTGTCTGCTGTAGATTTGATATGGAACTGGAAAATCAGTATAATTCATTGTATCTATTATTACAGATGGTCATACAACAATTACAATGCTGAAACTTCTACAAATATTGCTAATAGTGACAACAAAGAAAGTAATAAATAAATCAAATCTATTTTGGCAATAAATGTTGAAAAACAGTTAATTGATAGTCATGAAAATGTACACAATTTGACTTAATTGGTAGTTTTTCCCAGTAAAAATGAAGCATACACGATTAATAACTTTGCCTTTTACATCCTTTTCAGTAAAATTGAAAATAAAAATAAAAATATGGAAGTCTGCTTCTTGAAATTAATTAAAATATTCAAATATTGTCCGAATCCCGTGATGAGCGGGTTCTGCCTTTGGGAGTTGTCCACACACACGGCGTGAGTACTGGTTAAGTCTCAAGGAAGCAAACATCGAGCGTGATTAATATCAGGTAAAATCTTGTTTAGCATCGATTTTAAGCTTAAAAAAAATTGTGTAAGGAAGAGAAAACGCCAATTCCAACCATTATCCCATCTTTGCTGTTCTGGTTAAGATTACAAATAAGGACATGGGGGCGATATAACGTCATCCAATCAAAGGTTTCTCCTCACACCTTGGCAACTGGTAATGCTAAATCAAAAAGAGATACATACGGATAACTGATTGGTTTCATGTTGATCAATTCGGTTTCAAACGTATTGATGTTCACAAATTGCCCGTTTGTAAAAGTACAACTATATTTCAAACAAGTGGTAAAATTACTTTTACTTTACCTCTGCACCACTGTCTCCTATTTATTAACCCTGTACCACATACATAAATTGTACAGTAGACGATTTTGAAATCCAAACTATCAAAATCTCATTAAATTATAAAATGGTTATTGATTAGAGTTCAAATCATTGTGGCAAATTGAGAAATTGCGCATTATGAGCAATTTTACCATTTACCACAATGAGTGCAAAAGTCGTCTGCTGCATAGGCGTCAGAAAGCGTCTATATGCGGGAGAGGGTTAAATTGATTGATTGATTGATTGATTGATTGATTTGGGTTTAACACCATTTTTAACAATTTCTCAGTTATATCACGGCGGCCAGGTCACCTACTCATGTGTTTCCTGGTTTTCTCACACCAGTACTCCACATAACAATCTCCCCAAGCAACTGGCTGCTTTTCCACATAGACTTAGCCCATTGGTGGAAGACGAATGACGCATATCGCAATGACTTTTGTCAAACGTCGGAAAGAAAGTTAGCCGAGCCGGGATTCGAACTCACAGCCCCTGGATTGACAGTCCAAGTCGTCACCGACTGAGCTACCGGGACTCGGCAGGGAGAGGGTTAAAGACATTCTGTCAAAGCTTAGATGTCTTACGAGTATAAACTAGAAACAAAACATACACTTTTCTATATTTAAAGAGCTGCGTCCGATTATTAGGGTTTTTCTCACTGTTATGCTAACAAGAGCCTCTCTGATAAGAATGCTGACAATAAGCTATAAGACTAGCCCAACTGATGCATGTACCAACTCCTTTAGGGATTTTGACATGGAGAGGGAACACAATACCTCAATCGCCTGTCCTGTCTCTTTAATTAACCCTTTACCTCATATAGACGTTTTCTGACGCCTCTGTAGCAGACGGCTTTTTGAAAACATAGTGACAAAAGAAGAAATTGCTCAAAACGAGCAATTTCTCATTTTGCCACAATGTTTTCCACTTTTAGTCATAGGTTATCCATTCAGTTATAGAGATTTTCTATTTTTTGACAAAATATGTTCAAAGTCGTCTGCTGCAGAAATATTGTATGAGGGAAAGGGTTAAATTTTCCAAACACTAAGTATGTCAATATAGCATGATCTTGTATTGGAAACGGGTAATCAATCGATACAAAAACTACAGATTCTGTCAAATATTTTATTTAAAACGAATTATATTTTTTATCTTTGAAATTTCATATTTTATTTAAGTCTCATCCATGTACAGTCATATATATTTAAATGGCCTTTCATGAAATGAAATACAAGAGACTGTCATACGTATATATGTAAAACATCAATATCTGACACATTTCACAAGCATGTATAGATATTATATGGTACAATAAAGACTCGGATGCTAATTTCGTTTTGACAATATTAAAAATTGAAGAAAGTCGACCACCGAAGGATAAAATGTGCACAAACGCACGCATAAGAATTATTTTTAGAAATAAGAAAGATCGGAGGGAGACTAATTGAGTGTAATATTTTTTATAAAGAAATGGATAACTAATAGATGTTTTGAATATTTTAACTTAATTTTAGATTGTAGCAATAAAGAAATTGTATTTAGTATCGGAATATCTTTTCGCTGCATTTAATCTCAGAAAACATAGTTTGAACGAATTAAGTTATACTATTTTCATACTATGTTGTTTACTTTTCACAAGCGATACTTCTTGTTACATCTCCTTCGAATTGGAAAACTCTATAATAATATCCTGAAAACTTGAATTGAAATTTTCACAAAGATTAGAGAAAAGAACTGCGGAAAATTAAACATTGAATTTCCACAATATATTTAGATCAATTGTCTCAAAGTTGTATATCGTTAAGTGATGTTGTGATGCTAACTGTCTATGTGGAAAAGCAGCTAGTTGCTTGGAGAGTATGCTGTGTGGAGTACTGGTGTAATAAAACCAGGAGACACATGAGTAGGTGTACTGGCCGACGTGATATGAGTGAAACATTGTTAAAAACGGCGTTAAACCCTTATCAATCAATCACGACGAAACAAGTTTAACTGTCATTCTTGTTTAATTGCACCAGGTAAGTGTCTATTGTAATAAGGGGCCGGTGGCCTAAATGCATGTACTTGACATGAATAAAATTCATGTGTAAAATAGAACTTCTTCATACGTATTCAGCAGATATGATGGTTTAACCATTATTTTATATATCTCTTTATTTACATATACATAATAAAACAATTCATATCAAATATAAATACAATGATTGAGCAGTAAGCATAAGGCTTGTTTAGGAAGGTCTCTCCTTGTGTGGTGCATGTCTTCCAAATATTATTCTGTTTTGTATCGCTCGCAATTTTTCTTTTATTCTGTTCCGATGAGAAAAATAAAATGCCAACTACAAAATTTACCTTATTATATTTAGCGTATTTACCATTATTAGATTTTACTTGCTTTGTTTTGTGAGTATAGAGATTGCTCATAATTTTTCTTAACAACTATAAATACCTTATAGATATGTATAACGTATAATTATAATGCTCGTTTTTTAAGTTGTTTTATACATAAAATAGAAGAACAAGAATACAAAGAAGAAAATAAAGAATGAGAAGAAAAGAGAAAGCAGAAGGAGAAGGAAAAGAAGAGGATACACATTAAGTATGAGGAGGAGGAGAAGAAGAAGAAGAGGATACACATTAAGTATGAGGAGGAGGAGAAGAAGAAGAAGAGGATACACATTAAGTATGAGGAGGAGGAGAAGAAGAAGAAGAGGATACACATTAAGTATGAGGAGGAGGAGAAGAAGAAGAAGAAGAGGATACACATTAAGTATGAGGAGGAGGAGAAGAAGAAGAAGAGGATACACATTAAGTATGAGGAGGAGAAGAAGAAGAAGAAGAAGAAGAAGAGGATACAAATTAAGTATGAGGAGGAGAAGAAGAAGAAGAAGAGGATACAAATTAAGTATGAGGAGGAGGAGAAGAAGAAGAAAAAGAAGAAGAAGAAGAAGACGAAGAAGAAGAAGAAGAAGAAGAAGAAGAAGAAGAAGAAGAGGATACAAATTAAGTATGAGGAGGAGGAGAAGAAGAAGAAAAAGAAGAAGAAGAAGAAGACGAAGAAGAAGAAGAAGAAGAAGAAGAAGAAGAAGAAGAAGAAGAAGAAGAAGAAGAAGAAGAAGAAGAAGAAGAAGAAGAAGAAGAAGAAGAAGAAGAAGAAGAAGAAGAAGAAGAAGAAGAAGAAGAAGAAGAAGAAGAAGAAGAAGAAGAAGAAGAAGAAGAAGAAGAAGAAGAAGAAGAAGAAGAAGAAGAAGAAGAAGAAGAAGAAGAAGAAGAAGAAGAAGAAGAAGAAGAACGAGAACAAGAACAATAACAAGAACAAGAGAACAAGAACAAGAAGAAAAAGAAGAAAAGAAAAAGAAGAATAAGGACAAAAGATGGAGGAGAAGCAGAAGATGAAAAAGAAAATGAAGAAGGAGACGAAGAAGATGATTGGTAAAGCTTTTTGTATTATATTTTTTATCTTCATAGCACATGTACTTTAAAAACTCAGCAGATGTGTTAGAATGGAGAAAGGGTTAAGACAAAAAGCACCTAAAAAATCTATAACGCCATTTTAGTGTCCGGTGCACACGTGAAATCATTAAACATCAGACCGGCTTCTTTATGTTCTCTAAGGAGAGAATGTGTCAACTTGTATTCATGAATTACCCGATAGTCCCCAAAGTGTACGGTTTGTTTCACCTCAGATCCGATAATGATTCGTTTTAGACGGATGAGAAAAACACGCGGAAAAGTGCCAGGTCAAACGTCTTCCATCTGATATAAAGAATTTCCCCTATACTACAAATTAGCAACAGACGACGCTGACATATTAGCTTAACATGGTTATCTCTATAATAGAGTTGGACACATTGCGGCATAGGGAGAAATCGCTCAGTATGAGCAATTTTTCGTATTACCTAAATGAGTTCACAAGTCGTCTGCTGCATAGTCTTCAGAAAGAGTATGTATGTGGTTCAAGCGTTAAGCATTTACCCCATACTACGAATTGTCAGCATACTACTTTGAAAGCAACTTGGAAACTCTCCATAAATGAAAGTTTTTTAAAAGAAGTGCAAGGAGGCGAACATAGTTTAACAACAGGAGAGCAGCCATGTTTAGAGTCCTTGGTATGACCCGAGATCGAACTCACGACCTCCCGCATCCGAGGCGAACATTGTGTTAACTCTTTCAGCGCGAAAGGCAATATTGAGTTTTTGCAAAGAATACTGATTTCAGGTGAGTTAGCTCGTTACGATCTATCTCACCTGAAATAAGCATTGTTTGCCTTCTTGTTATCAAAATAGTCCAAATTTGTATTACATGAGAAATGGAGACTCCCGCTTTTAAATATGGAAGAGTCTACTTTAAACAATTGCGGAGCTGAAAGAGTTAAAACAGGAGAAATTTCTTATTGTTATGGTTCATTTTGTCTCATTGGTTTCAAAAGTCGTCTTCATACTGTAGTGTTTCTTCTTGAGATGCGGCTGCATGCTGGACACTCATTCATATATAACACATAACGTTACTAAGATCTGTTTTAACTAAAATAATATTACGATGATATGAATGCACCAAAGATATATTCATTCCAACCTGTCTTTAAAGACCACCCGTGGGAAGAGAATAATCTGGTCTTTGTTCACAGGTGATCTTAAATTACAGGGTCATTTATGCAGGAAATTGGTAAATATGCAGAAAAACGTTTGGTTGCTTTAGACAGGGAATTGCTAAACAAAGGTGGTCTTAAGCACAGAGTTGATTGTATAACAATATTGGAATCATTATGGAAAAGGAAAATGGTTCAATTTCCACAATTTTCAATTATTTTTGTCTGTAACAGTGTTTTAATGGATAATATTCAATAATAAGCTTATTATATGTGTGCTTAATTAACCCGGAACAACGTTATATTTACCGAGCCGAAGTATATCTGACTTTATCCGGGTTGATTAATCCTTTCATCATCCCCTTTCCTAGGTCAATAACCGTTCGTCATCAAACACATGTTTTCGAACAGTTTTAACCCTTTCCCATGCATTTGTAGACGCTTTTCGACGCATCTACAGATTCAGATTTGCATATTGTGAGCAATTTCTTGTTTTGATACAATGTTTTCAACTTTATTCAAATATTACACTTTCATTTATTTTTTAAAAGACATTTTCTAAAAGTAATCTGCTGCAGGTTTGTTGTATGCGGTGCAACAAGATCAGTGTACTCATACTGTGTGTAGTGAAATACTGTTTGCATTTTATAAGAAGATAGCAACGATGATGTTGTGGAGATTGTCCGCCTCGAACCACTCGGATACGCCTCTGTTACGAAAGGTCGCGGGTTGGATCCACGGCCGTGTTATACCAAATAGCCCTTCGGGTTGTGGGGTTAGCAGGGTCGTAGCCCCCTTTAGGCACTGTAGGCACGTGCCTACACATTTTTTGCTAAAAATGCCCCAAAATGCAGCTGCGGCGATACACATCTGCGTAATGTATCGACCTGATCAGCCTGCGCTGTCCGCGCAGACTGATCCGGCCGACACATTCCGTCTAAGGGGAGATAGATAGAGTAGTGATTCCTGAAACAGAAAATCCACAGGAGGCGAAAAGTGTATATCCGGGTACGCCTGTGTGGCATGCTTAGGCTGATCCGGGTCGATACTTTACGCGGAGCCCACAATGTTGATTTTCTCACGAGACGGCCTACACTTTGATTATTGCCAAGCTACGCCCCTGGTTAGCATTTTCATTGACTTCCTGAATGGAACAGCAGTTCTGGTAACTTACCCGGATAACGCCGGGATGTAACAGCAGTTCTGGTAACTTACCCCGATAACGCCGGGATGTAACAGCAGTTCTGGTAACTTACCCCGATAACGCCGGGATGTAACAGCAGTTCTGGTAACCAACCCGGATAACGCCGGGATGTAACAGCAGTTCTGGTAACCTACCCGGATAACGCCGGGATGTAACAGCAGTTCTGGTAACCTACCCGGATAACGCCGGGATGTAACAGCAGTTCTGGTAACCTACCCGGATAACGCCGGGATGTAACAGCAGTTCTGGTAACCTACCCGGATAACGCCGGGATGTAACAGCAGTTCTGGTAACCTACCCGGATAACGCCGGGATGTAACAGCAGTTCTGGTAACCTACCCGGATAACGCCGGGATGTAACAGCAGTTCTGGTAACCTACCCCGATAACGCCGGGATGTAACAGCAGTTCTGGTAACCTACCCGGATAACGCCGGGATGTAACAGCAGTTCTGGTAACCTACCCGGATAACGCCGGGATGTAACAGCAGTTCTGGTAACCTACCCGGATAACGCCGGGATGTAACAGCAGTTCTGGTAACCTACCCGGATAACGCCGGGATGTAACAGCAGTTCTGGTAACCTACCCGGATAACGCCGGGATGTAACAGCAGTTCTGGTAACCTACCCGGATAACGCCGGGATGTAACAGCAGTTCTGGTAACCTACCCGGATAACGCCGGGATGTAACAGCAGTTCTGGTAACCTACCCGGATAACGCCGGGATGTAACAGCAGTTCTGGTAACCTACCCGGATAACGCCGGGATGTAACAGCAGTTCTGGTAACCTACCCGGATAACGCCGGGATGTAACAGCAGTTCTGGTAACCTACCCGGATAACGCCGGGATGTAACAGCAGTTCTGGTAACCTACCCGGATAACGCCGGGATGTAACAGCAGTTCTGGTAACCTACCCGGATAACGCCGGGATGTAACAGCAGTTCTGGTAACCTACCCCGATAACGCCGGGATGTATACAGCAGTTCTGGTAACCTACCCCGATAACGCCGGGATGTAACAGCAGTTCTGGTAACCTACCCGGATAACGCCGGGATGTAACAGCAGTTCTGGTAACCTACCCGGATAACGCCGGGATGTAACAGCAGTTCTGGTAACCTACCCGGATAACGCCGGGATGTAACAGCAGTTCTGGTAACCTACCCCGATAACGCCGGGATGTAACAGCAGTTCTGGTAACCTACCCGGATAACGCCGGGATGTAACAGCAGTTCTGGTAACCTACCCGGATAACGCCGGGATGTAACAGCAGTTCTGGTAACCTACCCGGATAACGCCGGGATGTAACAGCAGTTCTGGTAACCTACCCGGATAACGCCGGGATGTAACAGCAGTTCTGGTAACCTACCCGGATAACGCCGGGATGTAACAGCAGTTCTGGTAACCTACCCCGATAACGCCGGGATGTAACAGCAGTTCTGGTAACCTACCCCGATAACGCCGGGATGTAACAGCAGTTCTGGTAACCTACCCGGATAACGCCGGGATGTAACAGCAGTTCTGGTAACCTACCCGGATAACGCCGGGATGTAACAGCAGTTCTGGTAACCTACCCGGATAACGCCGGGATGTAACAGCAGTTCTGGTAACCTACCCGGATAACGCCGGGATGTAACAGCAGTTCTGGTAACCTACCCGGATAACGCCGGGATGTAACAGCAGTTCTGGTAACCTACCCGGATAACGCCGGGATGTAACAGCAGTTCTGGTAACCTACCCGGATAACGCCGGGATGTAACAGCAGTTCTGGTAACCTACCCGGATAACGCCGGGATGTAACAGCAGTTCTGGTAACCTACCCGGATAACGCCGGGATGTAACAGCAGTTCTGGTAACCTACCCGGATAACGCCGGGATGTAACAGCAGTTCTGGTAACCTACCCGGATAACGCCGGGATGTAACAGCAGTTCTGGTAACCTACCCGGATAACGCCGGGATGTAACAGCAGTTCTGGTAACCTACCCGGATAACGCCGGGATGTAACAGCAGTTCTGGTAACCTACCCGGATAACGCCGGGATGTAACAGCAGTTCTGGTAACCTACCCGGATAACGCCGGGATGTAACAGCAGTTCTGGTAACCTACCCGGATAACGCCGGGATGTAACAGCAGTTCTGGTAACCTACCCGGATAACGCCGGGATGTAACAGCAGTTCTGGTAACTTACCCGGATAACGCCGGGATGTAACAGCAGTTCTGGTAACTTACCCGGATAACGCCGGGATGTAACAGTCAAATTGTTGAAAGCGGTGTAGAACACACAAACCTCGATGTGCTATGAACAGTTTAAATTAGACCCCCAGTAGAAGAAATTCAATACTTGGTAACACTTTCCACCACACATCTCTTCTACAGCAGACGACTGTGGGTATACATATGACAAACTCGGTACTGTCTATAGACGAAAGTATACAACGTAAACATAGTAGAAAACAGTTTGGCAAAAGTAGAAATCGCTCACCATGAGCAATTTCTGTGTGTTTTTTTTAATCCTTTCGCTGCCAATAGCAATCAAAGGCTTTTGCTAACAATGCAGATCTAGGTTAGACGGCAATGAAATCTACATTGTTTGCCACTTAGACATTCAATTTCACCCTATTTCCTGTTGGACGAAAAATGGAGTGGTAACATTTTCAAAATGGAAAAATTCAAATTTGTAAAATTTGTGAGTGAAAGGGTCAAAAAGTCGTCTAATGCAGGTACGTCAGACTACGTCTGCGTGTGTGAACAGTCTAAGTGATGCGATAACAGAAAAGAGTCCTTCATCTTTACGACTCCATTAGGGGACTGTTTGCTTAACGTCAACAACTTGATAATTATGGCACGACTCTCTGCCTTCATGTTTGTTTTACGTAAACCTTAACCTTTTGTGTCAAATGATATAAAAAACTGATTGTTTTGTGTTTCAGGTCGCTCTGACAAATTGATCAGTTTTATCACTTCCTTTTACGGGGTAATTTTACCAATACTACTGGTCCATTTATCCTTACACCAGCCAGTCAAGCGTAATGCTAACCTTCAAGGCTTGCAACACTGGGCGCCAAAACGGGCAGCCATTAATACCATTTTGGAAGTATTTGGTATGACCATGCCGGGGATCTAACCCGTGACCCACGCACTCGAAGAAAACGCTCTACCACTACACCACCGTGGCTGTGAAATAAAAGCGGACTGAAAAAGCTGATTCAAATCATGTATTGAGGGCTTGGCGTGAAACGGTTGTAACTAAAAACCTATTTTGAAACCCTGGTTTAGAGAGCTGGTTTAGAGGCAATCTTGACCCCTTTGTAAACAATGTAAATTTAGGTGCCATTGCTCAGAACGAGCAATGGCACCTACATTTCCATTGTTTACCAAGACAAATGATTTAGCACTTATAAAGGCTTTATAGCGAGGTGATAAACCTTGGTAAAAAAATTACAAATTGTAGTTACAACCGTTTCACACAAAGCCCTCGGTATAATGCATTATTCTGATAATTTGACGCGTCATAAGCATGACGGGGTTTCATACGAATCTCTCAAATCGGTGTTTGGGTCGGAGCGGACTTTACGTAGACAGTCGCTTATATACATGTACGCCTATTATTTTAACAAGCCATTGATTGGCATATCTATTGAAAATAATTGATAGATTGTTTGGTGTTTTACGCCACTTTAAACAGTTTGTCAGTTATATCACGGTGTTTCCGGGGTAAGTTACCAGTACAACTGGTACATTTATCCTGTCAGCAACAAGTCAGTCGTAATGCTAACGCTGCAGCCATGAGCGCAAAGGAGGGCAGCAATTACTACCAAGTATTTGGTATGACCCGGCCGGGGATCAAACTTGCGACCTCCCGCACCGATGCGGACGCTCTACTACTACACCACCGAGGCGGTTTTAACGTAGACAGTCGATAATATAAGCCCATGATTTTTGTTTTGACAAGCCCGTGGCATATCTATTGAATAGTATTTACCTATAATTGATAGACGAGAAGAGAACAACATAGCGCAAGACAGCAATTCCGCAGCAGACAACTTTGAACATATCTTGTCAAAAAACAGAACATCTCTATAACTGAATGGATAACCTATGACTAAAAGTGGAAAACATTGTGGCAAAAGGAAAAATTGCTCGTTTTGAACAATTTCTTCTTTTGTCACTATGTTTTCAAAAAGTCGTCTGCTGCAGAGGCGTTAGAAAGCGTCTATATGAGGGAAAGGGTTAAGATATATTGAGGATGATCATGAACAATACTTCTCGTAAAACTTGATTGAAATCGTGCATATATCACGATCGATTAATGTTGTACAAGGGATTTGTATTTCCTTGTTAATAACGCGAACAGGCTCGTGCCATGCTGTGTGATAATCTGTTTTGTTCGTCGACCCTTTTTAATTTTCAAGACTTGAAACGAGAAGTTAATTCTTTCTTTTAATTAGCATTTAATGTTTTCACACACAAAACAAACCCTGATAATTATTTCATAGTTATGACGTTGATTTAATTAGAATTTCGCTGTGAAGGCTTTTCATTAGACATAACACACATCTTTTCTTTCTGTCACAATGTTCAAGTATGATTGGAAACTAGTAAAAACCGTAATAGCAAAGTTAAAGTCAACCAGTTAATTCCTTGAATTGGTATCCCCTTCTAAAAGGACGATGAGTGAAATATTGTAATGTTAGTTTCTAGAAATTAAATGTTCATAGAAAAGCATATTTTTTCATTTTCTTCTCTAGAAAAAATAGTTTTAGTCACTTTTTCCACTTTCTTTGTTGCTCCAAGTTTGTTCAAAGAACAAAACCATGAGGTACACACGAGTCAGCAAGGTAACTATTTATGACAAATTAGTCATTTACTTAATTGCATTCTTCCATTCATGTTTTACAAATTATTCAGTTGATTGATTGGGGTGTCACGCCGTTTTCAACAATTCAACAATATATCACGGCAGCCAGTTCTCCTACTCATATGTTTCCTGGTTTTCTCACACCAGTACTCCAAACAACATTCTCTCGAAGCAACTGGCTGCTTTCCACATAGACTGTTAGCCCATTGGTGAAAGACAAACTATTTGGGAAACAGAAATGATGAAATATGTTTTTAAGTGTTTAAGTATGACGGATCACTAAGTAAGTTTGGTGTAATCGGACCCTGTACTTAGACAAAGTGTTTTCCTGACCTCCTGTTGAGGTCAATTTAAAAAACCAAAAACAAAAGGCGTGAAGATAGAACCAGGCACACGTGTTTATCTGCACTTTTACTGTTAACCCTTTCCTTCTTAAAACAAATATGCAGCAGACGACTTTAGAAACAACTTGGCAACAATGTGAACAATCTCCATAAATGAGAATCGAATTTTAAAATAAAGTAGAAAATCCCCGGCTGGGTCATACTAAATAATATAAAATAATTTATGTGACCTCGCGCTCATAATTTAGGGATTCGCTGCATTCAAGATAAATGGCGCTGTAGTACTGGAAACTTAACATGGAAACGTAATGCTCTAAATGAAAAGAAAACAGCGAAAGCGACGTAAAGCATAATACCAAAAACCAAGAATCGCCGTGAGAATACCTGAGATATGATTGATTGAAAGCGAGGTAAAGCATAACACAAAAACCAAGAATCGCCGTGAGAATACCTGAGATATGATTGATTGAAAGTGACGTAAAGCATAACACAAAAACCAAGAATCGCAGTGAGAATACCTGAGATATGATTGATTGAAAGCTACGTAACACAAAAACCAAGAATCGTCGTGAGAATACCTGAGATATGATTGATTGAAAGCTACGTAACACAAAAACCAAGAATCGTCGTGAGAATACCTGAGATATGATTGATTGAAAGCTACGTAACACAAAAACCAAGAATCGCCGTGAGAATACCTGAGATATGATTGATTGAAAGTGACGTAAAGCATAACACAAAAATCAAGAATCGCAGTGAGAATACCTGAGATATGATTGATTGAAAGCTACGTAACACAAAAACCAAGAATCGCCGTGAGAATACCTGAGATATGATTGATTGAAAGTGACGTAAAGCATAACACAAAAACCAAGAATCGCCGTGAGAATACCTGAGATATGATTGATCGAAAGCTACGTAAAGCATAACACAAAAACCAAGAATCGCCGTGAGAATACCTGAGATATGATTGATCGAAAGCTACGTAAAGCATAACACAAAAACCAAGAATCGCCGTGAGAATACCTGAAATATGATTGATTGAAAGTGACGTAAAGCATAACACAAAAACCAAGAATCGCCGTGAGAATACCTGAGATATGATTGATTGAAAGTGACGTAAAGCATAACACAAAAATCAAGAATCGCAGTGAGAAAAGCTTAAATATGATTGATTGATTGAAATCGACGTAAAGCATAACACAAAAACCAAGAATCGCCATGAGAATAGTCGAGATATGATTGATTGAAAACGGCGTCACAAATCCTCCCAAGTAAAGTGATCTACCTGGATTGAAGACGGCATCATGCTTGAGACAGGCTTATCTATACGTGTGTTCTTGTCATCTTCAGAAGTGGCTTGTCCTTATCTGACTTCCATTAGTTGGATATGGTCTTATAAATTCCTAACTCTTTGCCACATGCAAAAAATCCGCAGCAGACGACATTTTAAGCGTCAAGGCGGAACTATTGACATTCTCTATAGATGAAATAATGATTGTAGATTAGAGTTGAAAACATTGTCGCAATTTCCCTCATACGACAATTCTGCAGCAGACGACTTTGAACATATTTTGTCAACAAATAGAAAATCTCTATAATTAAATGGATAACCTATGACTAAAAGTGGAAAACATTGTGGCTAATGGAGAAATTGCTCGTCTTGAGCAATTTCTTCTTTTGTCACTATGTTTTCAAAAAGCCGTCTGCTACAGTGGCGCCAGAAAGCGTCTATATGAAGGAAAGGGTTAATTAAAGTAATATGCAGCTGATGCGTCATGATGCGCTTGCATAATGGAAATGGTTCCCGATACCAACATCATGTCTGCATCAAGTACATGGTACCAGGCACATTCTATATTGTGTATACATGTAGGTTATCGTTCTCTTACCACACCTACCAATTGACAAACCTAATCATATCCCCCTCAATATATACCAGATATATGTGTACTCATTTTACCGAACTCCTCGATGGAGAGCTAGACTTCGCAGGTTCGATCCCTGACTGAGAAATACCAAATACTTTGGAAAAAGATGTTGTGACTCTTCCCCCGCCAACTCGTCTGCTTCAAAGTTGTTATCAGGGGTTATTAAAAGTAAATATAGTTTAACATGATTACTTTAGAAATGTTGTCATTTTTAGGTGGTAGTTAAGTTTATTAAGCAGTGTCTGCCTTACTCAATATGATAGATATTATTTTCTACTGAAGAAGCAATGAAAGGCGGCTACCAAAAGCAAGGTACAAGCCATACAATTTGTAACAACGGATTCCTTTCTTTGCGATCCGGATTAAAAATACCATTGAAGCAAACACATCAAATAAAAGGGTCAAAGAATAGTCGTGACAGATGTTTCTAGTGGTAATCTAATGACAAAACACATCTTCAGACTATTTCAAAATGGACTCTTTAGTCGACGTTCTATTATAACATTGACTTCTTTACCAAAGTCCTTTGACCAAGTAGGTTTTACACCACAACGGAAATAGCTTTAAGTCGCAGTCTATCTTAACATAGTCCCATTTTAAGTATTTAAGTAGCGCTTCTCATGCACCTTTTCACTGGAATGAGACGTCAACGAGGTATAAACAGCGAACAAAGTATGCGCAATCTGTGCGACTTTGTTTGCCTATTGTTTTAGGAAAGTGAATTAACTATGCCAAGCAAAAGCCGGGAAAGACGTCGATCGGTCTGTGGTAAAAAGTTCAGCAGAAACCCCAAATAGGGCTCATTTCATTCGCTCGTCTGTTTTTCAAGACAACAAGTCGGGATAATGTGATACCCTTGACGTCGTCTGCGTTGTCACAAAATGTTCAACAGTTTCAAATGAAACTTGGTACACATGTTCCTATCAGCGATACGCATGTCAAGTAACATAACTCTGGCCGTAATAATTATATTCAGTAATGCCCATCTTAGGAGAAAAACAGACGGGCGTATCAAATGTATCACTCAAAGTACTTTATTTGTACCTGCATATGTAGTTTTACAGAACCAAGTGTCCATCACCCGCATTCACTTAGTTGAACGTTAAAAGGGTATGATTATTGTTAGATACTTATCGATTCATTTTGTGTACAAACTTGTCTCTTTCCCGTTCGACTAGTACCATAAGCATCATTGAAGCTTCCCGAAATACGTTTCTTACCAAACAATGATTATAAAAGTTTGTAATAGGATCGTACATGTAACAGCTAAGAACAGCATGGACTTGTCAGTCAGAGCGGAACGTGATTGGATCGTGAGCGTGATTGGAACGAAGTTGGAACGCTTTAAGAGCGGAACGGAATTTTGCGCTCTGAACGAAACAATTATAATGAACGAAAACATCCAATGACATGAATGCTTCCGAAATTGAGCGGTTGCAACAATTTACTCCATATTTATTTTACGAAACTACTTTTGATCGAATTGGAACGTGAGCGGAGCGGAACTGAACGGAACGGAGCGGAGCGTGAACGGTAAATTTGTCAATTTCATGATGTTTTTAACTGTAAATACTTGTTTAAGTTATAATTGTCAGAGCTATCCCGAAGCGCGATTTTAGCGTGACGTGCCAATATCGCTGTTATTGTGGAAGACAATTGAGCAGTGGTACAGAGTATTTCTCTCGTACCAAAGGTCCTTGGTTTAATTCCTGTGATGAGCTTGTTCACAAAAACGGCGCAAGTTCTGGTTAAATCTCCCGGAAGCAGACATCGAGCCTGATTAATATAAGTTGAAAGCTTGCCTCGCAAATCGCAATAGATGTCAAATAGATAATCAAAAATAAACTAAACTGATTAGCAAATTCATTAACTTGCATTTTTAAAATTGTGAAAACACTATTTGTCTCCGGTGTATAAGTTATATAATAAGAAATACACACGTTATTTATCTATATCGGTTAATTTATATGTAATTCAACAACGATACATTTTTGTACCATTCAACGAGAAATAGTAAATGATTGATTGATGTTTAACGCCGTTTTCAACGGTAGTTTAGTTATATCAGGGTGACCAGTTCACATAAAGTGTGTTTCCTGGCTTTGTCAGACCATTTCTGCACACAACGACCTTCCCATTTCGCTTTTGGAAGACGAATGCCGCATGCCACGAGGAATTTTGTCAGTCATCGTAAAGTATGATCGAGCAAGGGTTCTAGCTCATGACTCCCTGATTCCAATGGATTTGCTATGAATTAAATACACTACATACGAATGGAATGTTTCAGCGTTTATTCGATTGTCTATGGACGATTGATTATCAAGGACTTGTGCACTCTTCCTTTCACTTGCAGGATTTCTGTCTGAATCAAATTGAATAACGAGACAATATATAGCGGTTACACTACCGAATTCTTGCAACTGTTAACATCAATCCGACTGTTTATACAATAACTCTTTCTCTCACTTGCAGAATTTCTAGTCGCCACTATTAGTTCATGTCAGCCTCACTAAATTACTATATAGTACGCTGGTTATCAGACACAAAGTATTTACACGAGTTTCTAATTAGCCAACACTACTAATTGATTTAGTTAGACGCAACAAACATTTTAAACATTTATCATTTGATATTTAATCCTCAATTTGTGTATAATTTGACAAATCTGTATTAGTTTGTATGCACATATGTATATATATTGTAGGATTAGCTCGTGGTATGTATGTTCATATAAAGTGTATTGTATTATTGTATTGTACTAACAAGAGAGCGGACGATAGATGACGTGCAATCATTATCAAAGAACGGTAAACAAAGACAGAAGCCATCTTGACCTGTCACTTTATTTTATTGTCACTCGTTTTATTGCACTGAAATTAAGTTGTTAAACATTGAATATATTCGTCCAACCCTTATTTTACAAGCTTACGCGATACATTTATATATGTGTGCCGTCCCACGAGAAAACCAACATTGTGGACTCGGCGTAAAGCATCGATCCGGATCAGCCTTAGCATGCCACGCAGGCTAATCCGGATAGACACTTTTCGCCTCCTGTGGATTTTCTGTTTCAGGAATAACTACTCTATACATATATCCCACTAAGACGGAATGTGTCGGCCGGATCAGTCTGCGCGGACAGCGCAGGCTGATCTGGTCGATACATTACGCAGATGTCTATCGCCGCAGCCTCACGAGAAAACCAACATTGTGGACTCTGCGTAAAGCATCGACCCGGATAAGCCTAAGAATGCCGCACAGGCTCACCCGGACAGAAACCTTTTTCCTCCTGTAGATTTTCTGTTTCAGGAATCATTACTCTATACCTCTATCCCCTTGAGATGAAATAAGTCGGCTCGGATTGCGCAGGCTGATCTGGCTCGATGCATCGAGTCCATAATGTTAGTTTTCTCTTGGAACAGCTTATATTATATATACGATATTCCGTTTGTTTTCAAACCGTACGACATTATGCTTTATATAATAAGGGTCGATACGCTGTAAAAGTAATGTGTTCTTTCTTTTTTAAACCACGTACCAGTCAACATTATTAAGTATTTTTAAACAGAGAACTACTACTGTTGTCTGTATTTCAACTTATGTGTTATACAATAACGCTTGTATTATATTTTAAAATGCTTACAGTAAGTGTGTTTACGGACCTGAGATTAACCACATTGGATAATAGAAAAACAGTTAGATCGGTTTTGTATTTCATAGCCTCTTCTAGCCACATGTGCATATATATGATCGTTTGGGTGCATTCAAAACGGTACCATATTACGAAAAAAAACCATGAATGGTTTTTTTCGCTTATAGGTAACAGGTGTGAGATTTTTTTTTTTTTTTTGTTCAATACCCATGAAGGTTTCTGAAATGAAACTGGAAAAATTCAATGGGGGCCGCCATTTTGGATATGTTTGAAATGCGGCCGGTCCGACGTATAAACATAGTTTGAAAATATTGTCGTCTAGTCTATCATTATTAATTCTAAATCGATGTTTAAGGTAATAAAAGAACTGCGTAATTTCGTGTAAACTAAAGTGCTTACCTGGTAGCGTCTATAAATAAGCAGTTAAATGTGTTAGGGATAAGTACCTTATTTCTTCTAGTTAGTTGTAGTATTTGTACGGTCGACTTTCGGCTTCGCGTCCAAGTGTAAGAATGACCCGAGGTGCCCTCCCCCGCAACGCGCGCATCTCGCGGTGACGTCACTCGGTATTCCGGACATACCCGACTCGAGCCGATCGCACTACACTCTTCCCCATTTTCTCTTTTGGCAGATACCACGTCGCTCCAGGTGATCACCCTATTGTGGGTGACACCAACTCGATGGCATCCCTTTGGAAGGCGGATGATCACCCTAGTGTGGGTGACACCCCCTTATACTCCTGCCTCTATACAGGCATCCCATACAGCCTCCGCGCATTCTCCTCTGTAATGCGCAGAAGCTCTTCCCAGGTTTCAGGCCGCACATGGCTGATCACACGCGCGGTAGAGCCTACTTGTGGCGGGGTTGAAGCCTGCTTTCCAAAGCCGAAGAAAGGGGCATCCGTTTCTATTAGAAGCCTCTGTGGATCCAAGCTCCGTAGAGCTTCAGCCTGGTTATCCCGGAAACTCGCGACCAACCCAGTAAACCCAAAGCAGATGTTGGGGAACGCTCGGATCCATGCGTCCCTTGTGGCTTCACTACCACTGAAGCAGTGCAGGTGAATAGGCTGCTCCCTTGGCACAACTCCCTTCAGGTGGTAAAGGAGTTCCAACATCTCCGTCTTGTCATCGCGGCTATGAAGCACCAGCACTTTTTCTGGCGTCAGACACTCTACTGCGCGATCCAAAACGGTATGCTGGATGTCCCAAGTGGCTGGATCCGTCTTATGATGATCCAAACCCACTTCTCCAAGGGCGACAACTCCTTCCAGGCGTAGACATTCCTGGAACTTGGTCCAGTCCTGCTCATCGACATTCTTTGCCAGCTTTGGGTGGATTCCGATAGCCACCCCTACCCCCTCCGAAACAAGCGTGGCAACTTCATCTTGGTCTGGATAACTGGGGGGATCGCAAAAGACTGCAATTCCCCCAGTCACCAAAACCTCATCCCCGGTCTCTGGTGCCACGACTTTAAGGGCCTCTTTATAGGTGAGATGACCTCCAAGCCTGTTTCGGAGGCGGTTCAGGTGGAAATGGCTATCAAAGGCCCTTGGTCTGTCCTGCAGTGGTACAGAGATAGCGGGAAAGTTATCCCGTAACTCTGCCTGCGTCCGTCTGTCCAGGCATCCCATCACCACCAAGAAGATGCGCCAGTGTATGAGGAGGGCTGGCGAGTTCATGGGGTCAACCGTGAAGACATCTGGCTTGTCATTGCCCATCACACTACAGAGATCCTCTGCTGCCCTGACGAATTGCCTGGAGTACTGCAGACAGCCTTTTGTGACCATCTGCAGATCATTAATGAATTTTGTCAGCTTCCCTGTATCCAGACAACTCACTATTTGGTTGGTTACCAGGAGTAGCAGGTTCAATCTCGATCTGGTGATCTCTGTAGTGGGTCCGCGTCGGTTATCCAGGACTCCCGGGAGGTGCACACTGAACGCATGTGACCACGAAACTTTTTCCCCACAGCCAGGAATAGGGCAAAGCGATGTGTCCACCCCCTTCCTTGCCATCCATGGTTCCTCGAACCTCTTCTTCTGGACTGGTTGTCCAACCGGAGACCTATCTTCCCATGATCGTCTTCTACCCTTGTTAGACGGTTTCTGAATAGCCCTATCACTCCTGTTCTGGCGTCTATTCGTATCCCCAGAGTGATGAACATGCCTCCTGTCTCTCGACTCTTTCCGGATGTCAGATGTCCCTCTTTCCTCTCTATCCATGGCTTTCTCCGTGTCCTTGACTGTGGCTGGTGCTCTGTCCACCTCCATAGCCGTATCTACAATTGCCTCATTCAGGACTGCGTCGATCTGTGAGGTTATTTCCTCTATATTGGATTCCTGACCACAGCCCTTATCCACCACAACCCTATCGATCGTCTTTCCCTCCATGAGCCGGATGTCTCTAGACTGGCTGGCTTGCTGGGAGCTCGATGGCCGGGATCGGCGAGAGACCTTTGTGATCTTCTCGTCGATCCACTGTTGGCTATGGAACTGCATCTGATCCGCATCCCCAGCAACCAACTGTAGCCATCGTCTCTGTCCCTGGTCCTTAGCAATCTTTACTTGTCCCAAAAGTAAGGGGATCTGTTTTTCCGCCAACTGTTCACCCAAGAGAATTGTCTTTACCAGGTCTCTGGACGCTAATAGATGCCCGTCCTTGGTGGCCTGGCGGATCTCTTTTGGTGGAAGTCATAGTTGTCTGAAAACAAAAAAAAACAATAACAGCCGTCTGTCATACCTGTTAATTGCGGCAGATATCACACCAGAATTTGTCTATATCCAGTGCATCCGACGCCGTGATATTGACGCATGAGCCATGGAACCATTCATCGCATCCATCACACTGTATCATAAATCTGCCCTGCCATGGTTTTCTACATTTGCAGTAAGTGATTTTATCTTTTCCACCCACCTCATTCTCATGAGTTGGGTTTACTAACCACTTTTCTATCCATGCCGGGACAATTCTGTCTCGACACCTTTTCAATCGGTCATGGTTAGTCACGAACATCGACTTTCGAAGTTTTACCCTGTATAAGGACGCCGATATCTTTTGAACAACCACAGCAGGGCCTTTCCATGGAGGGGATAATTTCTTACATTGCCCCTTCTTTGATGCAGAGTCGAGTAGATATACCAGATCCCCCGACTTGTATGAATTCTCTAAAATCCGTACATCATAGTCCCGCTTCATTCTCTTCAATGAAGTTTTCAATGTATCCCTAGCCGCATTGTACGCTGCTTGAATATTTTTCATCAAAGTAGCCACATATTCCTCTGTTGTTATAGGTTGAGCAGCTCTACTTGGGAACATTAAATATGCTGGTGAGTTCACTTCTCTACCAAGCATCAATTTGTTGGGCGAGAACCCGGTGCTTCTATTTACTGCACTCCTTATTGCCCCTGCAATTTGTTGAAGGTGCAGATCCCACTGTTCCTGTGAATCCCCGATATAGCATCTCACAGCATCCATCACAGTGCGGTTAAAGCGCTCAACTTGACCATTCGCCGATGGCCGATATGGCGTTGTCCTAGCTTTATGGATCTTTAACACTTCACACATTGCAGTGAAGAGTTTTGACTCAAAATTTCTACCTTGGTCCGTAAATACTTGGAAAGGGTAGCCAAAACGGGAAAAGAAGTTATCCACTGCTGCTTTGGCCGTAACCTCTGCTGTCTGGGATGGTAATGGTACACACTCACCCCACTTGGTGAATTGGTCCACCATCATCAGAATGTACTCATTGTCCCTGGGGGTCTTAGGTAATGGCCCCAGGAAATCTAGGTGAACTCGTTCCATAGGAGCACTTGCTTGATACACTTGCATTGGGGTGTGACCATACTGACTTGTCTTCTTGTTTTTACTACAAGTTGCACAGGTAGCGATATAGTTTGTAATATCGACCCCCATTCCCCTCCAAAAAAATCTTTCTTTCACTCGCGCCTTTATCCTTGCTACACCCTGATGACCCGCTGAGGGCAAATCATGATTCAACCGGATAGCTTCGGTTTTGAAGTCATGCGGTATTACGAGATCTTTTTCAGAATCGTTTTCTCGTTGATGAAACAGTAACTCACCAATCAGCAAAAAACTCTCCTTGTCCAGCCAATATGCTTTAGCACATGGACTTGACAGAAACAAATCCTTCTCAGTGGGGCTAGTTGACCCATTTATAGATTCAAAAATGATCTTGAGATCTTTATCATTTCTTTGTGCTGCTTTAACATCCTCCATGTTAATACCCCAACACAAACATGCTTCAGGGGCTTTTACCCCTACCCCACATACCTTGACAGTGTAGTCTCCATCTGATGCCACAATTTCAATGTATACATCCTCTGGACCGCCCTGATCACACTGCAAAATGTTTTGCACCCTTGGTGCTCCCTTGGCCCCATGTTGAACTCCTTGGCTACAGTCTAACTTAGTGCTTGAACTTCCACTGTCCACCGTCTTGCCATTTTCACATTGAACCTGGCTTATTTTTGAACTTCGCGTCGAACCAGACATGTGGCCTATATCACTCCGTGATACACTGGAGATATCAGCCCTGGCATCATATGCCTCCGCTGTCTGATCACCCTTATCACCCTGTGCCCTATAACCACCCAACCGTGAGGCGATCGGCTCCCCCACATGACAGTCGCCCCCGGCAGCCAGATCCCTAGCGGAGCTACCGCATATGATCCCTGCTGACCCCAGCGCTGTCAATGGAACCGCATCATCAACTTCCCGGGTAAAAGCTCCCCATCGGCTGTCTGCTCTCTCGCAGTAAATGCAACCACCACAACGTAAATCTCTCAGTGGAATACCAGCTGTGTACATTTGGCACTGCCCCTCTGGCGCTGGTTTTCTAGACAAGGCATCAGCATTGTCATGCTTTTTGCCAGGTCTATGTATAAGTTTCATGTTATACTGAGATAACTCCTCCATCCACCTTGCTAATTGCCCCTGTGGCTCACGAAAATTCAATAACCATGTCAAGCTTGAATGGTCGGTACGAACAGTAAACGCTCTTCCAAGCAAGTAGTGCCTGAATTGCCATGTGAACCTCACAATGGCCAAGAGTTCTTTCCTAGTTGTGCAATATCTCCGCTGTTCTTTAGTTAAAGAATAGCTGCCATATGCAACAACCTTTTCTTCCCCTTCTTGAACCTGCAAAAGCTCTGTCCCTATGGCCAGATCTGATGCATCAGTATCGAGAATGAAATCTCCTTCCTTCCTTGGTAATGCCAAAACTGGTGGGTGCGTGAGAGCCTGTTTCAGGTAATCAAAAGCCTGCTGCTGCTCCTTTTCCCACTTAAAATTGTTTTTTCCTACTGCTGCATACAGAGGTGCTGAGCGCAGCGAGAAATCTTTCACGAAACTCCTATGGTAATTTGCCAGGCCCATAAAGCGCTCTACATCTTTGGAGCAATTTGGTACGGGCCAACCTGACACAGTTTCAGTATCTGCTTCTGACATCGCCAGTGAGTCTCTGCTAACTTTTCTACCAAGGAATTCTACCTCTCTTTGGAAAAACACACATTTCTTTGGCTTAAGCTTTAGGCCATGCTGCCGAAAACGCTTAAATGTCTCACCAAGGTTATGAAGGTGAGATTCGAAGTCCTGTCCCATGACTAAAATGTCATCTAGGAATGCCAGGACTGTTTTCCAACACAAACCTCTCATCACGAGGTTCATCACCCTAGAGTATGTTGCGGGAGCATTGCAGAGTCCGAAGCCCATCTTTACATGCTCAAACAATCCATACTTAGTGTGGAATGCTGTTTTGCGCCTGTCTTCTTCTTTGACGGTGACCTGCCAATATGCTGAATTGGCATCCAGTTTTGAAAACCAAACATTGCCTGACAATGTATCTAGGCAATCGTCAACCAACGGCAATGGGAAGACATCTTTGATAGTAACATTGTTGACAGCGCGGTAATCAATACACCATCTGACATTTCCATCCCGCTTTCGTATTAGAACAGGAGAGGAAGCCCAATCAGAGATTGATTCTTGAATCACCCCTGCCTTTAACATTTTCTTTAAATGCGTCTCTTCTTCACCCGCAAAACAAGCTGGTGTACGCCTAAGCCTTTGTTTGATAGGCTTAGCGTCCCCTGTGTCTATCGTGTGTTCAATCTCAGTGAATGTCCCGAGATCAAACTCATCTTTCGCAAACACATCTTCATAGCAGTTCAGCATATGCGCTAGGTGCTTTTTGTGCTCTTCCGTTAAGTGTTCTGCTGACTTCTTGAACGTGTCTTCTAAATGCTCTGGAACAGTATTTTGTGTTTCTGTTAAACACTCCCGAACCTCTTGAACACTATAACTTTCCTCATTTTCTGGGATAAACTCCCCGACCGGATATGCTCTCCCAACCTCACGGCCCTTTTTCATTGTGAGATACCTGTCTGATGTATTCACAATGCACATGAAAGGATCAGTTCCTGCATGCCTTACTACTCGGGGACCAAAAACTTTAAGGTTTTCACATGGTTCAATGAAATAATCTGGAAGAGAGACATTCATTTTGCATTTCATACGTACCACCGACTGTGGCGGTACAATACGCCTGTATGCAACTGTCACCCGAGCGACCTGTGGATTCCCCTCTCCATCCCCCATACTCATGGTTATCTCCTCACCCTCGTACGTCAAAGTCCCATTTCCCATGTTCAATACAGCAGCCCCCTTGGTAAGGAGGTCAACTCCAAACAACATGTCCTGATCAATAGGAGCTACATAAATTGGACCGTTGTAATATGAACTACCAATCTTTAACTTAATCGGACCTGCAACAAACCCCATCATTGAAAGCTGACGACCAGCAGTATCTAGTTTGACATTACGTAATTTCGGAGGTGGCTTTCTCAATTTTGAGAAAACCCGATCCGAAACAATCGTCAGTTCTGCTGCAGAGTCGACTACTGCCTCAACTTGATGTTCCCCGATAAGTACAGGGATAGTGAATGTTGAGGCTGATCTCAACATACACACTTTGACTGGCAGATCGACATTTTTGCCTTCAGACACATCTTTTGATGTAGAAATCACTTTTTCTGGAGATTTATTCTCCCTTTTCCCTGAAGGGCTAACGGGATTTTTTGCTTTGAAAACATTTAACTGGTTTTCCCCTGGGGAGCCCTCGTATCTGGATTGTAGGGTCGGGATTCGGCCCCTGTTGCCGACCCATTGTCGTTTAAAGACTTCTTCAAAGGACATTCTCTACAAAAATGACCTTCTTTATCACAAATCCAACATTTACCCCTAGGTTTTCTAGTTGGCCCATTACCTTTCCATCTCCCCTGTGATTCATTTCTACTCTTTAATTTCTCCTTTACATCCGCCATTTCCAGTTGTAACTGTGCGATCATAGATTCAACAGATTGTGTTGATCTATCCTTATTTTGTACTGCACTGACTTGCACACTGTCCTCATAATCTGTAGCACTTGATGACAGACTCTTCTTTACACGGTGCTTCATTGCTTGTTTAGAATGTTGAAACAAACAAACTTCATTTATTGCATCCTCAATTGTTAAAAATGACTGCATGAATGCGGCATGGCCTGCCTCTGCATCTAGAAGGCCCTGACAAAATCTAGCAATCGCTTGCTCATTAGAGTACTTTTCCGGAAGTTGCCGGAAAGCCTCAGTTGCAAGTGACTGCACCCTATCTGCCCATTCTTCAAGAGATTCTACCTTTGTTTGTAAGGCTAGGTAGAATTTAGCCTGCGCTGCTGCCGGTAACTCTTCAGCTCCAAATCGTTGGTCCAGTTTACGCATCATTTTACGATACGACATGTTAGGGTCACGCCTCAGCAACATTGCCTGATCTGTCAGACAATGTATAAGGCAATCTTTGCAATCTATTTCTGTCCATTCACTGGCCTCAGCATACCTATGAAATTTTAATTGAAATGCATGCCAATTAGTCTTACCATTATAGGTAAGAGTCTTCGGCAACCTTTGGACGGCTAAAATACATGCCTTTTGTACTGCCCCATAGTGCTTTCGTCTCCTAACACGCTGTGTATAACTATCGTCTTCCTCACTCGAACTCTCATACTCAGTCATATGTCTAGGTACATGTGCCCTATGCGGCACGCGCACCCCTTGACTTGAGTGATTCTTCTTTTTGGCTTGCGTTACATTCCATCCAGCCGCCTTGCTCTCAGAGTCAGACTCGCTACAAACATGCCTATCATGTTTGTTATCTGCCTGCTTCATGTCACCTACATGTTGTAAGACCTGGTTCAAAGTTGCTTCCATTTTCACAATTTGTGCCTCTGGTGAATGATCAGGCAAATCATACCCTGGGACACCTGGCAAGTCTGATATGGCTCTTTCCATATCTCTTTCTCCCAATGTATTCATTGTCAGATGATGGATGACTGATAAGCCAGCCTCACCCCCTGAGTTTGCTGAATCTATGCCGTTGTCAACCTGGGTCCCCACCATTCTCTGATTTGTCTTGAGATGGCGGGGTCTAAAATCTATCATAGCTGCCATATCCTCGGGTATATCCTCCCGGAGAATGGCTTCCAACATAGGGCGTGTAATATCAACACCCGCCTCCCTCAGTTTAATAATGCGTGATGCTAGCTCAGGACCAATACCTCTGATAACACGCAGATCTCTAGCATCACAGGAGTTGACCAAGATATTAATATCAGTTTCCTCTTCAGTGGGGTATGACATTGTGTATTGTATGAATTATCAACCACAAAAATAGGAATGACACAATGAGCACTGACTACTGAGTACCACAATAAAAAAAACTCTGGAATTTATTTCAAAGTTTTTTTGCAAAAGCCAACAAACTAAAAAAAAAAAAAAAAAAAAATATATTAATATTCTCAGATTTCTCAGAATCAAATCAAAACCAAATTTTCCTCTTTCCCTCTGACTTCTTATAGCCAGCCTGAATCAACAATAGGCTACAAACAGAAACAATGACAGAGTACTGGCAAAAAGTAGGCCTGAAAATGATATCCGAAAAACCAGCAATGGCGCCAGTCTATAATGGCGGACACTTTTCCCCACGTCGATAATGTTTTCTTTCCCGTCTCACAGCTAATTTCGGCTATGACACGTTTGCAGTGGGACGTTAAACACCGCTGCCACCAATAAAGTGCTTACCTGGTAGCGTCTATAAATAAGCAGTTAAATGTGTTAGGGATAAGTACCTTATTTCTTCTAGTTAGTTGTAGTATTTGTACGGTCGATTTTCGGCTTCGCGTCCAAGTGTAAGAATGACCCGAGGTGCCCTCCCCCGCAACGCGCGCATCTCGCGGTGACGTCACTCGGTATTCCGGACATACCCGACTCGAGCCGATCGCACTACAAAACTAACAATTTTAAGAAAAAGCGAAAAATGCGTGGAACTGAGAATGAAATATTTTGTTCCAGTTTGTCAAAATAGCCGACTAGTACCGTACTAATCAAGGTGATCTAGACCCACGCCATTTACAGTAAAGCGCTTTACAGACACAACGAACAATTGCCGTTTGAAGCCTTACATTTTACTGTATCCCGAATAATGACGACTTGAGACGTATCTGGTTAAATATTTAAATAGAAACAACTCCAATGTATCGTCTAAAGTGTTGGTAAGTAGGCCTAACATTATATTGTAGAGATGTCGGCAGTCTTCGCGAAAATCTTCAATCATGATTGTCGGAGAACAAATTCTTCGAACTGACAACTATTCAAACACATTCTCATTTTCAACCATCTGATTATTTTTACAACCTGGACCACTATATTTACATTACAGTTGGGAATTATGCAATAAGATATAGTGGGATACATTTTAATTAAGTCGTGGTACTGTGGCAAATATAGAGTGTAGCGAATCCGACTTGTTATAGTTAACCAAAGTTGTGTCCCTTTGTTTAATTGGATCCATTTGTATAAACAAGTCAACAACAAAAAGGAAAAAATAATTCTGGTTAGTACTGGTTTAAATATCCATAAACTAAAGCCTTGAGATTTTTTAGAATCGGATACATGCATATATGGTCATTGCTCACAATGCATACCTAGCCTGTTGTTTATTTTGTTTATAATTTACCCTTTCCCACATACAATAAAGCTGCAGCAGACGACTTTGAAGTTATCAAGTCCGAAAGATGGAAAATCTCAAAATGATAGTATGAATATTGAATAGAGTTTAAGTCATTGTGACAAATGGAGAAATTGCTCCATTTGCCACTATGATTTCAAAAGTTGTCTGCGTCAGAAAGCGTCTACATGAGGGAAACGGTTAAAGCCTTCGTAAATTTTTAAGGTAAATGCACCAGAAGCTTATTAAAACATCGAGTAAGTACCTTGTCAATGTCCGTGAACAGGCGGTAGTAATCTAGATTCCACTAACCAAATGTTCAAAATAGCTAAATTAGCTATTGCGTGAGTCTACAGCAGTACATGTATTAAGAAGCAAAAACCAAATGAAAAGTGTTTGTAGACAAAGTCCATGGCTGTATTCATATTAAACTAACTAACCGAACACTAGGTCATGTGCTATTAAAAGCTATTATTAAACTGGTTGATCCATGAGTTAACAGAATCCTAGTGTAAATACTGGTGTATTGCTATTGAGAGATGGAGACCCGTGTTATTGTCAAGCTTTTTTATAAATTGTCTATTAGTAATATATCTATTTACATTTGAAACTTATCTTCAACAATTGAGTATATGATGGGTAAATCAACAATTTCTCTCATGTCACATTCTTTATGTATTAAAATCCATCAAGGGGCTTGTGAATTGTTCCCAACTTCACAATGAGTGTGGTATTTCAATGGTTAGATATTAATATTTTTCTGATTATGTAAGATATGATTCAACATTGTGTAATCACATAGGAAACTTATTATACTTGTGCCAAAATGACAAACATTTGTTTCTAGCTATGTTTTTTATTTATATTTCAGGTATATTCAGGCCACTTAATTTGTACCAATTTCCTGTCCCTGATATGGGTTATTTTAAATAGTAGACACCAGCAAGAAGACCTCTTGTAAGACGGGCAATTGAACTCAATGTCCCTGTACAGCTCGATACAGAAAAAGATGAAGAGGCGTTAATTCCCATCATGGAATGCGATAATGAGTCAAACCTGTCCTACACTGGCTACATTGGACCTCGTTTAGTGACCACTTATATACACATTACTAAGAATTCAGAAATTTCTAAATTAGTTTTTGCTGGGTGATAAAATCATGGCTGTGAGTTGTTTAACTATAGCCGGTGATTTTTGTGCTAACATTCTAGGTTTCATGAAGGGAAGGAAACAACTTTCATAAGCAGAGACAATAGAAACTTGATGGATCTGACAGCTACTGTCGGAGCATATTCATGTAGTGCTGGTAAATTTGTGATTAAAAAACTCTGAAAACAGAGCTTGGCATAATAGTCATTGGAAAGAATAAATACTAATCTTTTAAGGACAGCAGTATTCAGAGAATCAATGATTGAAGAGGACACTTTAGATAAGATAATTCTGATTAACACTGAAAGTGTTTCGTTATATAATAATAAAATATACAATTTTAGAGCATTTTAATTTAACCTGTTACCTTAAAGTAAATTTTGTACATGTAAATTATTTTTAGATTCTTTCTTAGGTATCCTTTACCATACAGACGCTACATCAGAAGTAGTCTGTTAGTGGTAAAGGGTTAAACATTTTCTACATGTAGATGCTTTCTGACGCCTCTGCAGCAGACAAATTTTGAAAACATTATTGCAAATGGAGAAATTGCTCAAAATTGGCAATTTCTCCTTTTGCCACAATGTTTCATCTCTATTAAATTAATTGAGATTTTCAGTATTTTTAGCCCACCTATGCATGAAGTGCAAGGTGAGCTTTTGTGATCGCTCACCGTCCGTCGTCCGTCCGTTTACGTTTTCCTACAAACGACTTCTCCTCCTAAACCAATTAACCAAATTCAAAATAATTTTACAGGAATGTTCCTTGGGTGGATCTCTTTCAAACTTGTTCAAAGAATTCTATTCCATGCAGAACTTTGGTTGCCACGGCTACAAAAAAAGGGGAAATTAACCAAAACTTAAAAAAACTTCTTGTCTGAAAGCCCATGCCTTTGATATTTGGTATGTAGCATCATCTAGTGAAGCTCTACCAAGATTGTTCAAATTATAGCCCTTTCCGGGGGGTCACTTGCTTTTTCATAGACTCATATAGGGAAAAAACTTTAAAAATCTTCTTGTCTAAGAGTAGAGGGCCCAGGCCTTTGATATTTGGTATGTAGCATCATCTAGTGGAGCTCCACTAAGATTGTTCAAATTATAGCCCTGGGGTAAAAAATGACCCCATCCCGGGGGTCACTTGTTTTACATAGACTCATAAAGGGGAAAAACTTAAAAAATCTTCTTGTCTAAAAGTAGAGGGCCCAGGCCTTTGATATTAAGTATGTAGCATCATCTAGTGGACTTCTACCAAGATTGTTTAAATTATAGCCCTGGGCTCAAAATGACCCCTCCCCTGGGGTCTATTGTTTTACATAGACTCATATAGAGAAAAAACTTAAAAAATCTTCTTGTCTAAAAGTAGAGGCCCCAGGCCTTTGATATTTGGTATGTAGCATCATCAAGTAGACCTCTACCAAGATTGTTCAAATAATAGCCCTGGGGTCAAAAATGACCTCCCCGGGGGTCACTTGTTTGACATAGATCGGGGAAAAACTTTAAAAATCTTCTTGTCTCAAACTAGAAGGCCCCATGCTTTTGATATTTGGTTTGTAGCATCATTACATCTAGTGGACTTCTACCTAGATTGTTCAAATTATAGCCCTGGGGTCACTTGTTTTACATAGACTCATTAGCCCTGGGGTCACTTGTTTTACATAGACTCATATAGGGAAAAAACTTAAAAAGTCTTCTTGTCTAAAAGATATTTGGTATGTAGCATCATCTAGTGAACCTCTACCAAGCCTGTTCAAATAATAGCCCTGGGGTCAAAAATGACCTCTCTCCGGGGGTCACTTGTTTTACATATACTTATTTAGGGGAAAAACTTTAAAAATCTTCTTGTCTAAAAGTAGAGGGCCCTGGCCTGTGATATTTGGTATGTAGCATCATCTAGTGGACCTCTACCAAGATTGTTCAAATTATAGCCATGGGGTAAAAAATGACCCCTCCCTCTGGTCACTTGTTTTACATAGATAGGGAAAAAACTTTAAAAGTGTTCTTGTCTAAAAGATATTTGGTATGTAGCATAATCTAGTGGACCTCTACCAAGATTGTTCAAATTATAGCACTAAGGTCAAAAATGAGCCCTCGCTGGGGGTCACTTGTTTTTCATAAACTCATATAGGGGAAAAAACACTGGAAACTTTTTAAGTTTGATTAAATCAGGTGAGCAATATAGGACCATTATGGTCCTCTTATAAATTATACATGTACATATATACCATATATAGTACTTTCTCTTTACTTAACCCTTTCCAACCTGGAACAAATCTGCAGCAAACCACTTTGAAAACATTTTGGTTTTATTTTGGAAAATGTATTAATAGGAAAGTGTAATTATTTGATAGAGTAAACAAATTGTGATAAAGGGGGAAATTGTTCATCATGAACAATATGTCCTTTTGTCACAAAGTTTTACAAAAATGTGCAGAGGTGGCAGAAAGCATCTACATGTCGAAAAGGATTAATCCTTAACCACTTACAGACTACTTCTGATGTGTCCAATGAAACGAACACATACATTTCTCATTATGAATATTTTTTATTTTCCAACTAAGATTTTAGTAATCACCTTCAAATTCCTTGTATGTGAAAATGGGTTAATAAATGCTTCTCTTATGCCATATTATCATAAATATTAGGTTATTTTTCAAAGCTTTGTGTGTAAAATATTTTCTTTCACAATATCTACAACAATTAAAGTTAAGATTTGAGCTTTATTGTTACACTTTTACTTTTCAGCTCACTTGTGCACGAAGTGCTCAATGTGAGCAATTGTGATCACATTTTGTCCTGCGTCTGTCCGTCGTCAACAATTGCCTTGTTAACGCTCTACAGGCTACGTTTTGCATCAGATCTTCATGAAAGTATATCAGAACATTTATCTCTATTAGATTTTGGACAAGTTAGAATATGGGTCATATTGGGTCAGAAACTAGGTCACTAGGCTAAATTGAAAGGAAATCATGTTAACACTCTGGATGCTACATTTTTAACTTGAGCATGTTCAAACGTTTTCAGATGTTTGTCTTGATGATATGTAGTCCCTATTTCAAATATTGGTCATGTCTTTTTTAAAAACTAGGTCACTAGGACAAATTGAAGGAAAATCGAGTTAACACTGTAGAAGCCGAATTTTGCTTCAGCATCTTCAAATTTTGTCAGAATGTTTCTCTGAATAATATCTAGGTCAAGGTCGAATATGAGTCATGCCTGATCAAAAACTAGGTCACTAGGCCAAATTGAAGGAAAAAGTTGTTAAAACTCTGGAGGCCGCATTTCTGCTATGAGCAAGTTGAAACTTTGTCAGAAGGATTGTCTTGATGATATCTAGTCCATGTTCGAATATGGGTCATATCAGGTAAAACAAAACATAGGTCAAAAGGCCAAATACAGGAACATCTTGTTAACACTGGAGGTTGCATTTTAAATCTTTGTCAGAATAATTGTCTTGATGTGTTTTGCATTAGAAATCATTCAGGTGAGCGATCTAGGGCCATAATGGCCCTCTTGTTCAAAGATCAATTTCAAACCAAAGGCTCAAGGTGTTCCATTGTGATCACTCCCTGTACGGCGTACGTCAATTGGTCAAATATTCTCTGAAACTGCTGATGCGATATTAACCAAACTTGACATGAATGTTACTTTGGTGACCCTCATTAAAAATTGTTCAACAATTTATTTTATACCTATAAATTGGTTTGCTGCGGTTTCAGAATGGGGTGGAAATTGCAAAACTTTAAAAATTGTTCTCCTGTGAATCCGCTTCTTCGAATTCCAAGATGTTCTATGGGTGACCCTCTACAAAATTGTTCAAGACATATTGATTGGGTGAAAAGGGTAGTCACCAAGTGGCATCAGAAAAGGGCTGGAATAATCGCCTGTTTTAGGGATAGAATTAAACAGAAATGTGACCCCCTACAATATTTGTACCAGCCTTTCAGACCGGTTTTAAAAGGTAGTCGCCAGGTGACATCAGTAGTTACTGACATCAGAAAAGGGCTGAAAAGAAGAAATTACCCAATGACCCCCGTCTAGTCAAATACTTTTGATAAATATCAACTATAATTAAATTAAACAATTGTTTGTGCACACATGATTAAATCAAGAGGTCGATAGCATCAGATAATACAAAGTCATAAACGAAATATAATTGTCAAACTCAAATTCCTTGGTATTTTCAGGGACGTAGATCTTATCTACGTCCCTGCTATAATTAAATTAAACAATTGTATGTGCAAAAATAATTCAATCAAGAAGTCGATACAATCAGATAATACAAAGTCATAAAAGAAATATGGTTGTCAAACTCAAATTCTTTGGCATCTTCCTAATTATCACATTGTGTTAATATACTCCATTAATGTTTATCATATTTGCCTATCAAAATGGCCTACAAGGGAGATAATTATTGTAGTTCTGGGAACTAAGTATAGCTCAAGCCCAGAGAGGATTACGGCCTACCCATCTCTGGGCCTTTTTTGTTTTTCTCACGGTAGTGGAACAGCGTGTTTCTCTTCCAGGGAGCCTTTAGTCCGCTTTCACCGAAAATAAAAGCGAAAAAAAAAGGCCCAGAGAGGGGTAGGCCGTTCCAACCCGTTTTACTTAGAGGAAACTTGGAGAAAAAAAAAAGAAAAAAAAAACGCCCAGAGAGGGCTCGGCCGCGCTGCAATCATTTGGCTATGTAGTGCATGTTGGAAAGTAGCCACTTATCTCTTAGGAATGCTATGTAGGGTGCAAGGAAGCCAGGAATACGCGTAAGGATGACTGGTCGCCGCGATATAACTGAAAACGGCGTTAAGCTGCGATCGATCAATGGTCGCGATGGTTAAGACCTATTGCATTCAACTGTTAAAAAGCCTATACCTAAATGCATATTATGCTAAAATATGGAGTGTCTGCATACGACCCCTAATTGCTACATACAGCACTATTATCTTAACCCTTTCCCTCATATAGACGCTTTCTGACGCCTCTGCAGCGGACGGCTTTTTGACAAAATACGTTCAAAGTCGTCTGCTGCAGAATTGTCGTATGAGGGAAAGGGTTAACTCGTTTACTGCCGAATTCACGAAGTCGACTTATCCGTGTTGAAAATTGGACCACTTCATTTTTCGCCCAACAGTAAATTTGGTAATGGTACATGGTCTAAATGTCAAACTATGCAGATTTCAGGAGAGACAGTGCATTACGAGCCTTTAACCCTTTCCCTGATACGACAATTTTGCAACATACGACTTTGAACATATTTTGACAAAAAATAGAATATCTCTGTAATTGAATGGATAACCTATGACTATAAGTGGAAAACATTGTTGCAAAAGGGGAAATTGCTCGTTTTGTAACTATGTTTTCAAAAACATGTCTGCTGCAGAGGCGTCAGAAAGCGTCTATATTAGGGAAAGGGTTAATTACCTTTGGCAGCGAACGAGTTCATCATGTATGTATATATTTATTCGCGTGATCTTTCTGGGTAATATGTAGAATGAAAATATTTGTTTAGAAGAATTTTTTTTTTTTAATTGCATTCCTGTAACATGAACATTACAATTTCGAAACAAAAATACGGAAAATATGGAAATTGATTGTAATAAATAGCCAAATGTAATTTTACAAATATTACACTAACACTCCTTGACAATGGGTTGTAACTCGTCCGATATACACCATCCTTCAGGGCTGCAGTGTTATATTTAGATGCTGAGTTAAATGACAGCTATGTAATATATAATTCATCGAGATCCGGGGAAAACGAAAGTCGTAATTATGAAAACAATATGATAAAAATATTGAATGAGAGAAAAAGAAATGAGCCGTTTACGAAAACACAAACAGTATGGACTTTGTGGTATGTATCGATCCAGATCAGACTTCGCAGTCCGGGCCGACACATTCCGTCTCAGGGAGAAAGAGTTATAGAGTCATGATTCCAGAAGTAGAAAATCGACAGGAGGCGAAAAGTGTCTACCCGGATTAGCCTGCGCGTCATGCTTATGCTGATCCGGGTCTATACTATACGCAGAATCCATAATGTTGGGGTTTTCTCGCGGAACGGCCTCTAAAATAAGGAACAGCATTACTGATAGAAGGATATTGTATACTTTATATGTAATTCTTTTCAGTATTAATTCAAATCGTGTTTCTATGAAAGCTTAATAAACTTGTTTCGTGATGTTTCCATATTTAATTATTTTCGCCCTTTTCGATACAATATGAAAGAAAGGACATGATAATTGGAACATGTATATTTATATCATCTAAATGTGCAGAGTGTTACCGATGAGATGCTAAATGTTAACTCTTTCAGCGCCAAAGGCAATATTGAGCTTTTTGCAAACAATACAGATTCAGGTGAGTCAGCTCGTAACGAGCTGTCTCACCTAAAATCTGCATTGTTTGGCTGTAAGTTATAAAAATATTCCAAAAATCCTATAACATGAAAATAAAGTCGTCCGAGTTTGAACATGGAAGAGTCTACTTTAAACAATTCGGCGCTGAAAGAGTTAAGACAAAAAAGAATATTGACGCAAAGTGACTTATAGGCCTTAAACGACCGGGTTACTTTTGTATATATATACGTATGTTTGTAAAACGTTATACGCATGTTACTATAATACAATGTACAGTCAAACATGTGCTTACGACCACCTTTGAATAGCAACTCCCTGTCTATACGAGAAGCAACCACAATGGTACTTTCACAATAACTCATGTTCTACATAAATGATCCTGCAAAAGAATGACCACCTGTGAAGAAAGACCAGTTGGTTTGGGTTTTCATGTGTGGTCTTTATGCACAGGTCCAAATTACTTACATGTACTTAATTACCAGCTGAGTCCAATTCCACCAAAGATACTTAGTGCTAAGTAATACTTAAATACTTATGAGCGTATCTCATCATTTTGTTTTTTACATAATAGAAATACGAAACAAAGTCATTTGCTTTCACAAATACATTCCACCTATCTAATTTAAAAAAGAAAAATTGGGGTATTAAAAATGTTGAAATACGCAAAGCTATTCAAAAAGTGATTTTTTAAGAAAAATAGTTTTTACCTCAGTGTTGTTTCTGTAAATTTCTAATGTGAATGCGTACACACTGTACTCAGACGACTGGAAAACATGGTGATACTAGCTTGCGCAAATTTCTGTTATAATGTAAATATGTTACATGTATATAAGGAGTGATATTTATATAAACTGTTTGTTTGCTTCTTTCTCAATATATTATGTGTTAAATATTGCAAAGTCTTACATAAGTACATATAGTGAATAGCATAGTGAATAGTATAAGTATTGTTTAAACTAAACTAAATAGGGGAAAGGGTTAACCCTTTCCCTCATACGACAATTCTGCAGCAGACGACTTTGAACATGTTTTTTCAAAACATAGAAAATCTCTATAATTGAATGGATAACCTATGACTAAAAGTGGAAAACATTGTAGCAAAAGGAGAAATTGCTTGTTTTGTGCAATTTCTTCTTTTGTCACTATGTTTTCAAAAATCCGTCTGCTGCAGAGGTGTCAAAAAGCGTCTATATGAGGGAAAGGGTTAATTAACATTTAGCAATGAGTACGTATAAGACGCACGTCATGTTTGCATGTTTACCCTTTTCCCATTTGCAGACACATTTCGACGCATCGGCTGCAGACCTCATTTGAAAAACATTGTTGCAAAAACAGAAATTGCTCAACATGAGCAATTTCTTCTTTTTGCCAGACTGTTTTCAACTCTTTTCAATAACTGTACTTTCGTATAATGTGATGTTTCGTTGGTTTTCCTAAATGTTTTAAAAAAAAGTCGTCTGCTGCAGATTTGCTGTATTTGGTAAAAGTGTTAAAGTGAATGGACTAAGAGATATTGGCCATGATAAGATTAGTTCTGTGCAAATTTAGTTTAATTATCTTAATAATCCGTGAATAATTCTGTATAAACCTCTTACACACAGGACTGGAACTAATGAAATCAGTCTAATACGTCCGTTAACCTCAGCCAAATATCTATGGAGGGGAATATTCGCCAAAACTCTATTTGTCTTGATGATATTCTTATTTATAAACATTACATGCTCATGTGTCTTGATGACATTCTTATTTATAAACATTACATGCTCATGTGTCTTGATGACATTCTTATTTATAAACATTACATGCTCATGTGTCTTGATGACATTCTCATTTATAAACATTACATGCTCAAACTCTATGGGTCTTTATGACATTCTTATTTATAAACATTACATGCTCATGTGTCTTCGTTCTTACATCTTACATGCATGTCTCATCCCATATGTCTTCCTTACGAGTTCACAATCAGGAACTAAGACGAACGAAGTATGCACTAACACGCATGGCATTGAAGCATTAAGACATGGCATTAACACGAATACGGTAAGTCATATTTTGACACCAGGTGGCGCAATTTAAAGCGCCATCTGGTGTCATAATATGACTTAGACGAACAATACGGTAAGACAAATGCAAGTGCAAGAAAGAAAGATGCAATAAGCATCATTCAACATGCACTTGTAATAATGAAACATGAGATGAGACATGCGTGTAAGAAAGAAGACACATGAGCATGTAATGTTAATAAATGAGACTGTCATCAAGACACATGAGCATGTAATGTTTATGAATAAGAATGTCATAAAGATCCATAGTGTTTGAGCATGTAATGTTTATAAATAAGAATGTCATCAAGACACATGAGCATGTAATGTTTATACATAGGAATGTCATCAAGACAAATAGAGTTTTGGCGGATATTCCCCTCCATAAATATCAGTCTGATCACGTGATGGCGGGGACTTTTTTGTCTGCGCTTTGAAATGTTTTCAACCAGACTTCCGGTACAAATGTACTTCATTTTAGCTGTACGTTGGTCCTCATTGAAATTGATATTGTGCCTTCTTTCTTTTCAAAACAGCTCGACCTTTTAGCACAACACTCTATCGATTGGAATGTACTACAGTTATCGATTACAAATGCTTAAATTTAAAGGTGCTGAACTGTAGTTTATAGATAATATAGTCGAAGTTTTATAACTGTTCAAACCTTGTCTTGAAATATTAGAATCATAATTTTGAGACAATAAACATCTCAATATTGATTGTTTAGGCTTCATTTTTACTGGGAAGACATACCCAGTAAGTCATATTTTGTAGATTTTCATGAATTTCAATTGACTGTATTTCAACATTTACTGCCTGAATAGTTCTGAACTATTACTTACTTTGTTTTCACTATTAGCAATAGTTGTAGATGTTTCAACATCTCAAAATGTTGTTCACCATCTGGAGTTTAGCGCCTTTAAAGGGACTGAACACAATAATGGTCCAAAATCGTTATATTTTATACTTATTCTAATTAATCCAAAAATACGTCTATATATATGTAACGGAATGTTGTAGAAGGTCGTACAAGTCTTGTTTCATAGGAAATAAGCAGTTAAAAAAACGTCCGCTCCGTGTTTTCCCGTTTAAAAATACCGTGGAATTTCCTCTTGATCATTTGAATTTGTGGATTCAATTCGGCATTCTCTAACACTATCGACTCATTACATTCATGTATGCGTGAGTGTAAGGAACAACAACTCTGGGAAGGAGATTGTCAATTCGGTTGTAGTGATCACGTGTTAAATATACAGCGATATTTTTAGAAAGTTTACTGGGTTACTAACCCAGTAGATTTTAAAATGCAAAATAACGAAAAATCTCCGCAATATTAATAGTGTGCATAAATTGTAGTACATCAGTCAGCAAATCTCAATGCCTACATGCAAATACATCAAGGTAATAGCAATTTTTAACAATTTTCTTTTTTTTTCGCTTTTTTCTCATATGGGATTCAGTCCCTTTAAAGATAAATAAGGTTTTTAAGAAGCTTTTTGTTAATCAAAATTATAGTCAAGTATACTCTGGTATGGTGAGACCAAAGAACAGAATAACACAACAACGAAAGTTCAGTCTATAAATGCCGCACCTAATTATGCGGCTAAGAACTAAGAGTTTCCGAACGCCAGTCTGACAGTTGTGACTGGCTCCCGAGTTCGTACTCAGAAAGGCGTGAGACAATATCAAATGAGACGTGAATATCGCCATGAACTAATTTCACAATGCCTGTCCTGACCATTATGTATATATAACAAAGACGCGGCGGCTCGGAAAACGTCCCAGTCCTGATAGTATGTAAGACTTCCCAGGTCAAAGACGACCTTTGACGTAACGTTTGCCTACGACTGTTGTTATCATTGCACTCAAAGTGAGCATTTACTCTTTCTCATATTTTGTTCCCTCCAATATTTTCATGCTGCTGGGTTTTAAGGTATTATATAGGTATTTTGTTCAGAAATACCGAACAAGGTGAACGTTCGGTTATTCTTTGCTGATAAAGTTTATGTCTGCAGTGATTGTTAGCAAAACGTCTCGGCTAACAGTCGAACAGGGAACACGTGTTTCGATTCCAGGCATGCTTACGTCAGTCACTTACAACCCTTTTATTTCATTTACAACATATCTGCAGTTTACAAGTTTGGGAATTTTGAGGACAACATATGGGAATTCTCTCTATATGACCGAAAGTAATTGAAGCGAGTTGAAACGACTTTAACAAAAGGATGAATAGCTCCCTATAAACAATCACAATGTGTTAAAATCTCTATAGCTGGAAACGCATCAAAATGCATATGCAAGTGGGAAAGTGTTAAAGAAGTTGCTGTTCTCATCAGGGGTCAAGTTCGAAACGTACTCCCTATCTGGTTTATACAGCAACAGTGAAAGACAGTGGTGCAGTGGTAGTATGGCCTATCGTACCAAAGGTCTCGGGTTCGAATGCCATGATGAGCGGGATCTGCCTTTGGGATTTGTTCTCGCTAACGGTTCGAGTACTGGTTATGTCTCCAGGAAGAAGACATCGAGCGTGATAAATTATAAGCCTAAAAGCTTGTTTCACAATCGATATAAAATAAATCAGTTTTAACTAAAAGTACACCGCGGCCGTCTCCGTCGTGAAGTGAGGCCGTCTCTGCGGTTGGAGACCAGGCGTCTACCCAGATAACGCCGTGTAAATGCAGCAGACGGCTTTTTGAAAACATTGTAACAAAAGAAGAAATTGCTCAAAACGAGCAATTTCTCCTTTTGCCTCAATGTTTTCCACTTTTAGTCATAGGTTATCCATTCAATTATAGAGATTTTCTATGTTTTGACAACATATGTTCAAAGTCGTCTGCTGCAGAATCATTGTATGTGAGAAAGGGTTAAACAAACAAGTCAGTATCTTTACAACTGTATATGTATGTGCTGTTTTCATCGACCTGAAATATCGTCTATTTACGTATCACGTATCATACACTGACTGCGGTTCTACACTGATCGAAATTGCCTGACGGTTGGTTTTCGTTGAGCCACTAATTGCACAAGCTAAATGCTCTAGTTCCCGTCTATCCGTATGTTACCTACGTTTAATGTTCAATTGTAATAGACATTTAAGAATAAAAGAATAATATGATTAGGTTGGAACGTTACCAAATCTACTTCACACGAAAATGGAACATTTTTGCGTGTTCCAAAGATTTTCTCTAACAATCTCGCTTCCGGTCAGCTACGTCCAGTCTGGACACGGTTCTCTATTGGAAAAAAAATAACAAAAGGCTTAATTACCTTCCCACCTAGGGCAACAATTAATAACCGTCTCTGCGATTCCGATTACTTGCCCCGGGAAAACGCCTAATGACTCGGATCAATTTCGCCTAATTTGGGGGGACGATCTAAAACCGGCCTGCCAATACGAATTTAATTTGTAGGGCTATTCTCTGGATTGTTCACCCCCTTTCCATCACGCAGGCGCCTTTTGAAGCCTCTGAAACAGACGATTTTCGAAGACATTGTGAGAAGAAGAACTTTCCGTTCTCCTTTTCCCACAATGTGTTCAACATTATTCAAGTAAGTTTTCAACTTTATTCAAGTAGATTCTTTTTTATTTACTGAGATTTCCAATTGTTTGTGCCCAGATGTTTTCAAAGTCGTCTGCTGAATATTTATGGAAATTGGGAAGGGTTTACGCCTAGTTGTCCCGTTCTCCTTTTGTTATAAGCAAGAAAGATTTTATACCAACCAACCTTGTCAAGTTGTTATTTGCTTTGCTTTGAGTGAAGAAAAGTAATCATGAATTGCAATCAATGAAAACACAGAGACGCGTCGCGTGAAAAACGACCGTGGTGTCGTGTTGTACTTGTTGATTAAGGTTTAACGCCGTTGTTAACCATTTCTCTGTTATATCACGGCGGCCAGTTCACCTACTCATGCATTTCCTGGTTTTCTCACACCAGTACTCCACACAACAATTTTCCCAAGCAACTGGCTGCTTTTCCACATAGACTTAGCCCATTGGCGGAAGACGAATGACGCATGTCGCATTGACTTTTGTCAATCGTCGGAAAGAAAGTTGGCCGAGCCGAGATTCGAACTCACAACCCCTGGATTGAGAGCCCGCGTCGCTATCTGTAGCACTCTGGCCAGCTACATCAAATTGTCTGAGTTACCGGGACTCGGCGTGACGTGTTGTACTTTCACCGTCATCTTCGACATACAAATGAGCCATTCCACGAGAAAACCAACATTATTGACTCTGCGTAAAGTCTCGATCCTGATCAGTCTAAGCATGCCGCGTAGGCTAACACGTTTTGTTTTTCATTTTTGACATATTGTACTTTTCTCGTTAGGGCATTCCACCATGTTGGCCCATCTACACTTATTGATCTGTCAGGAATTTTGGTTATGCTTCTTGGAAATGATAAATTCTTACAAAGAAATGAGGGGTGGGCGTTTATCATTTAAGTTAGTTACTATGATAAACGTGGGCGTGTATCAATTAAGTTAATAACTGTGAGAAATTATAACAGTAACATACCAAGGTACAATTAACATTGCTTGGTGTTTTACGCTGCTTTCAACAATGTTTCAGTTATATCACGTATGTTATCAGCACTACCGGTCCAGTTATCCTGACACCAGCCAGTCAGTCGTAATGCTTACCTCCACACCTCAGAGCGCCAAAGAGGGCAGCAATTACTACCATGTTTAAAGTATTTGTTATGACCCGATCGGGAATCGAACCCGCGACCTACCGCTTCTCAGGCGGACGCTCTACAACGACACGACCAAGGCGGCGGCAATCTTTGGTCCCTCTTAGCACTGCGTCAATCATTCCGAGGGCTTGGCGTGAAACGGTTGTAAATGGAAACCTATTTTGAAAACCCTGGTTTAGGGGCAATTTTGACCTTTTGTAAACAATACAAATTTAGGTGCCATTGCTCAAAACGAGCAATGGCACTTAAATTTCCATTGTTTACCAAGAAAAATGATTTAACGCTTTTAAAGACTTCATGGCAAGGTGATTAACCTTGGTAAAACAAATACCAATTTCACGCCAAGCCCTCGATTTATTCTACATGTTAACCCTTTCCCTCATATAGACGCTTTCTGACGCCTCTATAGCAGACGTCTTTTTGAAACCATAGTGACAAAAGAAGAAATTGCACAAAACGTGCAATTTCTCCTTTTGCCACAATGATTTCCACTTTTAGTCATAGGTTATCCATTCAATTATGGCGATTTACTATGTTTTGACAAAATAAGTTCAAAGTTGTCTGCTGCCGAATCGTCGTATGAGGGAAAGGGTTAAAAGCTAAAGCAATCTTTAGCATATGAACTGGGGGTATTAACCTCCTTTGATATTTTAAATCTGGTCAGTCTGTTTTATTGAAAACGGCGTTACGCTCAATCAATAAATCGATAGTAACGGATTTGTCAATATTTGCTTCTCATGCACTGTTTGCATTAAAGCATAGAGTCAAGAAAGCATGCATCGATATTAAATATTGTAACCTTTTCCCACTTGCAGACACATTTTATCGCGTCTACAGTAAACGACTTTTGAATACAATGTGACAAAAGGAGAAATTGCTCAAAAAGAGCAAATTTACATTTTGGGACAATGTTTTCAACTGTTTTTTATAAGTATACTTACAATAATTTAGATTTTTCTACATTTTTGCATCGTTGTTTTAAAATATATCTACTGCAGATTTGTTGAATTCGGGCAAGTGTTAATCTATTTAAACTTGCTTTCCGGTGACGCTATAGGATCAAAGACAAAGAAGATGAAATGATAATTTGTCTATGAGATAATCTCTTGTAATTAATTAATCTTTCTCGGTACATTGGTACTTTCGTTATTTTAAACCGTAAGCTTATAAAGACGACTTTTGACACGTTTTCAGCAGACGCTGGGGAGCAAAATGTTCTATTTTCTCATTTTATTAATCATTGTACCATAAAAACACCTCCATTTTTCTAAATGTTATATTTTGTATCGTTCAAATAGAGATGATTTAACCCCACCTGTAAATACAATTTAATTAAGAATCGTGTATGAATATATCTCTTTGTACGTCTTTAATGTGTTAGAATATATTGAAGACGTTGGCCACATGTCATATATAAAAATGCTGGGACCGTTCTTCTGAAATAAGTATACCTTCCAACGTATTAGCTCTATTATGGAATAAAAATACGGTATCAACACTTTTCAAAATAGAAGAGTTGCCATTACCCGTCTGTATTAGAGAAATTTCTTTTTTTTTTCTTATCAACAAACTTGTATAGGCATTTTGACAACTATTCAGAAGACAGGTTTTAACCTGGAAAGTATAGCTAAATTAAACAGATTGTTACATTTCCTATTCAATTATTACAAAACGGGTTGACTCTAAAAAAATGGTATTACAAAACGGGTTCTTGCTATTCATGTTGACAACGGCGTAAAACTCCAATTATCCAATAAACCATATGTTACCAGGAGATAAAATGATTATCATAATAGTATTAAGGTAAACAAGGCATAAATAGCTTAACTTTATCACCAATCATCATATGTTAATAATTATAACCGCGCCAAGCCATTTGGAACTCATGTTACTTCTGCGCACATTGAATACTCAGACGAATTGACGCATGCGCACATCGTCACCAACGCATTAGCTGAAATTCGACACATAAGTCAGTCCAAGATTTAATAAAACACTATAACTGTAGTCCAATTAGTCTAACTCTAATTAGCCTATATATGATGCCGTTCCGGAGAAAACCAACATCACGGACTGTGCGTAATGTATCCTGGCGCCGTAGCCACACTGAGGCACACCGAGGCAGCTGCCTCGGTTAAAATTTGCAGATCAAAAAAAAAAAAAATGAAGAAAATGCAATGAAGATATTAAGATCAATTTCTGATTAAATTTGATTATGCAAAATACCGTAGCCACATACAATGAGGCAAGTCGAGGCACTATCCTCGCTGTCATCAATACTCGGCCTCCGTAATGTAATGGAATCACTCAATCGTAACTACTCGGCCATCTCCGGCAAGCTGCGGTGATTCAGTGGAATTGACCGAGGTGTTCCGGCGTCGACGTTTACCCTGTCCTCGACACATCCCCGAGAATTGGGATTTCTTTAACATCAGACAAATTCAATCACCATAATATACATACATACTAAGTCTTAGCATATGAAAAGTAATCACAGATCTGATTTCGCCAGAATGTACACCTTATTCTGTGAAAAAAATGAATGCAATGATAAAGCTGGAGAAAGTATCAAATGTTGTGATCATGGTGTCATGAATCGGACAGAGATAGATTAGTCAATGAGGGAATGTAGCCCTGTAGGGTATGTGAGTTATTGCCAAATTAATGGATACAGCTAATTACCAGGGCTGATAAGCCATGGCTGAAATCCATACCATTGTCTGGGTTAAGTGGTGGATTGTTCTCCAAACAATGGTGGACATCGCTACATACAGGGCAAGAATAGGTTGTTTTTCGGTCGCTTCTGGGTTTGCGATTGACATGGATACATTTCGAGTGGTTGGCGCTGTCGGTTTTATTGGTTTGCTCCTCTTCATTGCGGGGATCGAGTTGAATCCGGGACCATTTCAGTTGGTAAGTCATCCGTTTTTTACATCTAACACATTTAACCGCCTTGTAAACTTCAGATGTCGTGTTCAAGCATGATCCCCTTCTCTTACCCATTAATTTGCAATGTTTTGGAATTTTTTAGTAGATCAATTTATTTTTTAAATGAAATATTGGCTTCTTTTTACGCGTTTTTAAATCTATCCTACATGTAGGGTTTATATAAAATATTAACTGTCAGACTGTATAGAATAGCCCGTGGCCGAGCGGATAGCACGCTAGTTTACCATTCAGTCGAACCCGGTTCAATTCCTGACCTGGCAATTTCTTTTTAAACTATTTTTTTTCTTTTTACTATTATCCATTGATTTTTCTTTAAATTTCTATTTCAGGATGACTTATCGCTTTCACTGCTACCTGAAGAATTTTTCGCAAGTCATGTCGCGGCAAAGTCGACAGGCAATGGCAACTGTTTGTACAATTCTTGCTCTTTAGCTCTTTGTGGTATGTGCTATTATTATTTTTCTTATCTCTCTGGCTTATAAAACATTAATTATAACGTTAAAACTTTGTATATTAGGTCTTCCAAAGGGAAAAAAGTCATTTAAACACTTTATATCATTAATACTCTTAAATCATCAAATTTTCGAACACTTGGCCTTGATATCTTCGACACAAGAATGGACTGCACTTAAACTTACGTTGTATTTGTTTAAATCTTGATAAAGACCAAGTGGTCGAAAATTTGATGATTAAAGAGTATTAGTGATATAATGTTAAATTATTTAGATATTCGACGGTTTCTCATGATTTTTAAAAAGATAGATTACAGTGGCGATCGATGTTAGGTTAGCCTATTTGCTTACAAGTTGGTTTACGATGAATAGCGTAATTGTATTTTTCAGGCGACGAGACATTAGCACCTAATCTCCGCCATGCAGTAGCTCAAGAGTTGCATACCAACGCGTCAAGATATGGTCAGGATCATCCTTTGATTAAAAAAATTGTTCAGGAACAGAACATGTCTATTGGTGATATTGGGATTTTGTTTCAAACTGTACTTTCAAACCCTGATGATGAACATATTTCTTTAACACTGGAAAACATTTCGGAGTCTATAAAAGCCGAAGGGTTGAAAACATATGAGGACAAGCGATGGGCAACAATTCTCCACGTGATGGGATTGAGCACTGTTCTTGGAAGAGAAATTCGATCCGTATATCCTGATGTACCATGGAATTACCGGGAGTTATACAATAATAGTGTTTATCCTGCTGGTGAAATATCATTTACATTTCCACAAGAGTGTGAAAATATATCTCCTGAAACAATAGTTATATTTTGGACAAGGGATGGCGATCTAAGTCCGACTGATTATATGTTTATTGCCAACCACATAGTACCCCTGTTTAAAAAGTCCTGTGAAAACGAAGCCACTTCAGACATTGAAATAGTTCCAGTTCCCAGTTCAGACATTGAAATAGTTTCAGTTCCCAGTAAGAAAAGGAAAACACAACACAAGCTAGATTCTTATTTTGCTATATCTGGCAAGGCTAGTGCTAACACTGATGCTGTCAATAGCCCGAATTTGCCTTCTCCCATTCAGCCTATTTCAAATGAAGCGAGTTCTAGTACAACACCATCTTTCACGCCAGGTAAGATAAACTAAAATAATAAACGAAGATTTAGGGCACATGTTGGTAACATACTAATTACATTCCTACTTGCACACAGTGATACTAAGGAGCTAAGTTCTGACAACGATTCATTGTGTAGTACTGTATTTAACTAGTATGATACTCCATAATTGAACATACTTGGGTTCAACACATACATTGATTGTATTTTGAAACCAACGCTAAATGTATTTACATTGTTGTGAATAATAGTGTTTATGACGTAAATATGCAATTTATTTGTGGACGACAAATTGTGTAAGTAGTGAAAAAGCAAGGTCTGTGATATTAGGTTAACTTTAACTAATGCGTTTTAAAAATCGTTTTGAGTAGTAAAAACTAAGTTAATGATGCATTGATTACAAATCAGAGGTGGTTCTCAGATCGAAGATCGATTCCCAGATCCGGGGCTGTTTATTACCCACATAGAATATCGATGGTTCAATCATTTAAACAACGGCATATCAGTTACTGTGGCGTCTGTCATTACTACTTTCCATGCCTCAATGTTTTATTCCATATCTTTTTAGGGGTTTGTCCGGATTTAGCAACATTGGTTTCACATCGAAAACAGTTATCGGATGAAGAGAAATACCACATTCTTAACTTCAATGTTAATAGACTGTCCAAGTTTCCTACAGTTAAACAGAGAAAATACAACATTTCTTGGAAGACGCACTTTAACTGGTTACGGTATTCTGTTAGTGAAGATGGGGCTTATTGTGCACCTTGTTTTGTTTTTGCGCATACAGATGTTAGACACACAGAATTTACTTGTACATCATTTAAAGATTGGAAAAATGCTGTCGGCGCAAAAAGGGGTATCTTACCAAGCCACAACTGTTCCAAAACACATATTGATGCGGTAACAGCTAGTGTGATGTTTCTGAAAGTTTGTACAGGAAAACTAGAATCAATAAATGCGTCGTTAAACACAGCTTATTCCGATAAAATAAGCGAAAACAGAAATGTTCTTTTGGCCATAATTGAAATTATTATAAAACTGTCATCACGAGGAATTCCTCTCAGAGGGAGATGGTTAAAAGACCAAAACCGCGAGGACAGCAATTTTAACTTCTTTATGGACTGGATAAGCACATATGATGAAAAACTTTCCAAACATCTGAAAAGTAGTCCAAAGAATGCGAAGTATACATCGCCACGAAGTGGCGAGGAAAAGGGTTTGATGGTGCATCGACAATGAGTGGCCAAATTAGTGGCGTTCAGGCTCGGATAACTGACCTTTATCCACATGCTAAGTACTTTACGCATTGTAAGAGTCATTGTTTAAACCTAGTAGTTGTCTCATCATGCACTCAGGTTCCACCGATTCGCAATTTTATGAACACATTTCAACAACTTACTTTCTTTTTTCACAACTCTGCTAAAAGAAAATATATTCTAAATAGCCACATGTCTGGTAAAGGCGCAGTTTCCGACCTTTTAGCCGATGCACCCGAGTGTGGGGCGGAAAACGAATCCGTCATATTTCAATGTGCTTCAAAAAGACAGACTCTCCCTACACTATCGGATACGAGATGGTTATCAAGAATAGACTCCATAAGCACCCTGTTAGTTCATTATGAACATATATACGATGCCCTAAGTGATATTATGGATGAATCAACTGGTCAGTCAGTTTCTGATGCGTCAAGCTATTTGAGGTCAATGGAAAGCTTCGAGTTCATTGTTGTTGCATGTTTGACGCAATACATATTAGCATTTATTAGACCACTGTCTGTGAATTTGCAAGCCAACGATTGTGACTTGTTACGGGCTCACATTGAAGCTAACAACCTTGCTGATATCCTTAGAACTATTAGAGACAAATCCGACTCGTTTGAAAAAATTTATGACAGGTCAGTGAGAATAGCTGTACAAGTAAATATAGTGCCATGGAAACCAAGGATCGTTGGTAGACAAAATCACAGGGCAAATGCCGGTGATAATACATCAGTGATTGACCATTATAAACTTAATCATTTCTATCCATTTTTAGACCACGTAATACAGCACCTTACTTCTCGGTTTCCTGAACAATTGGAAGAAGTTTTAGAGGGAACGTATTTGTTACCTGGAAATCATGATCACCTTACGAGTAGCATCGAAGACAAAATCAAGCAAACATTTTCAAACGACATTCCAATGATCAGCCAATTTGAAACTGAAGTTATAAGATGGAAATACTCTAATGAAAGCATTAAAAAACCTGTGTCTCTCAAAGAAGGATTTGAAATGTGTGACGAAAACTACTTCCCTAACATTAATGCAATCTTTCAGTTAATTTTAAGTTTACCTGTGGGTTCCTGTTCGTGCGAACGCAGTTTCAGCGCTTTAAGAAGACTTAAAACATGGACACGATCAACCATGATAGACTCTCGTCTTAATGGTTTGGCTTTAATGTTTGTTCATAAAAACATTCCAATAGACCGCACGGATATTCTGCGATTGTGGGATTCTCCCGGACATAGAAGAATTGTTTTGGCGTTTGATTCAGAAAACACAATTAATTGAAAATATATCTGTTTTATCTTAACTCAGTGTTTGCTGACTTAAAATGTCTTGCAATAACCAGAAATCGTTGAAAATAAATATAACCCACTTTATTCCTGAGAGCTTGTCCTTGGATCCTTATACCAATATATATATTTAGAAATATTATCTACTCTCGCTCGTTAAGAATGTATATTTTATAATTTATCGTGCCAAAAGTACGACTTTTTTTGTGGTATAACATGACCGAAGTGTCGTCCAGGACGCACTAGAGAAGTCCTAGAAAAAAAAAAACCCCCTAGACTGCCTCGGTTTAAATTTTACTCTGGCTACGGCTACTTTACGCACAATCCACAATGTTGGTTTTCTCTTCATTCGGCTCACATGATGCCGTCGCGGAGAGTTGATACATGTAAGACATCAAATCGCCAGACGCAGTTCAACTAATATAACACGAGCGAACGATACAAGACGTTAGTAAATGAGCCGCTCCTTGAGCAAACCAACAGCGTGGACTCTGCTTAAAGTATCGACCTGGATACAGGCTAATCCGGACTGACACCTTTCGCCTTCTATGGATTTTCTAAGTTTCATAAATCATTACTCTATACCTCAATCCCCGTGAGACGAAACATTTCGGCCCTGATTAGCATGCGCGGACTGCGCATGCTGATCTGGATTGGTACGTTACGCAGTATCCATACTGATGGTTTTCTCGTGGAACAGCTTAAATGTGTTTTAGGCATTGCTTAGAACATTTTCTGAAAGTCTTTTTAGAAATAACATGTGATACGAAATGAAACATTGCGGACCGTTTAATGGCGTCTATAAATCGCCTTGTTTGCACTGATACGGTCAGATTCTTGTCACATATCAAAAACAGACATTTGCGCCGCGTTGAGCGAGTTGAGGTCTTAAGGACACTAGGTGCTTAAGAATAACATCATTTAAAGTTACATTGGACTAGTACTGCATAGCATAAACAATAGTACCAACAACTTGCGCTACTCATTTGATTTTGTGTTTACGCTATGCACTAGAATCAACGTAATATCATATAGAAAGTATATAGGGAACCAATATACGGTGAACGTTTATTATTCATTTCCCACATACAAACGATGTCTGACGTCCATATGACCTACGTCTTTTGTAAACATTGCAGCAATTCCTTCTTTCGACAAAATGTTTTCAACATTATTCAATAATTATTCTTCCATTGTTTAAAGTGTCCGTATTTTGGACTAAATTTTTCCAATGTCGGCTGCAGCAGAATTAGTTGTATTGTATTGCTAACCCATCAACCCTTAGCGTCAAGGAGGGAAAGCCATTACTACGATTCTTAAAAAGTACGTGACTAGTGAACGCTCTTCGGAGGTTGTACCCACGTATCAATTATCACCTTCACTGGTTAAACAATCTGCATTTACCACCGCAACGAACGACTTTGACAATGTTCATATATATCTATATCTTTGCTTATTTAAAATGTTGGGGTCATCAGAGTTGATGTATCAGTTTGAAATCGCAAATGGAGAATATCGAAATAATTAGTCATTGGGGCGCAATGTCATGCGTTAACCCTTTCCCTCATACGGCAATTCTGCAGCAGACGACTTTGAATGTATTTTTCAAAAATTAGAAAATCTCCATAATTGAATGGATATCCTATGACAATAAGTGGAAAACATTGTGGCAAAAGGAGAAATAGCACGTTTTGTGCAATTTCTTCTTTTGTCACTATGTTTTCCAAAAGCCATCTGCTGCAGAGGCGTCAGAAAGTGTCTATATGAGGGAAAGGGTTAATCCTTTCACTGCTCGAACCGATATCGTGACGACTGTGCCACCAGATAACCGCCAAGCAAGCCGGCTTATTGGCAATGTCTGACCAGGCCCAACTGCCATCTGCCCAACTAGACATTTTCATATTGATATTCCTTAAAATGGTTTCACATTGGACTAAGTTCAGAGCTGGACGAGTCGATTTTTATATATTAAGCGATGAAATAGGGTTAACGTTCAGATGGAGATAATGAATAAATCGCGTAGGGCACAATTATTATTCTTTTTATAGTTAGTGAGTTGTTTATTTGTGTGTTTGTTTTTATGGTGGTGTATGCCCCTTTCAACATGTTTAGAGTTATATTTCCCAAGCTCAATAACGAGCACTACTCGTCCATTTTTCCTGACACCAGCCAGTCAGCCGTAGTAATGCTAACCGATCAACCCTGAGCTTCAAGGAGGGACAGCCATTACTGCGATTCTTAAAGTACGTGAATAGTGAATAGTGAACACTCCTCGTAGGCTGTACCCACGTATCAATCAGGGGGCGTAGCTCCCTTTAGGCACTGTAGGCACGTGCCTACACATTTTTTCTCAAAATGCCTCAAAAATGCAGCTGCGGCGATAGACATCTGCGTAATGTATCGACCAGATCAGCCTGCGCTGTCCGCGCAGACAGATCCGGCCGACACATTCCGTCTGAGGGGGATAGATATATAGAGTAGTGATTCCTGAAACTGAAATTCCACAGGAGGCGAAAAGTGTCTATCCGGGTAGGCCTGTGTGGCATGCTTAGGCTGATCCGGGTCGATACATTACGCGGAGTCCACAATGTTGATTTTCTAACGAGATGGCATACACATTGATTATTGCAAAGCTATGCCCCTGCCAATTACCACCTACAATAAAAAACAAACACTTATAGTTGTATTCTTTACATAAAACACTAGACATGTTACTCACATAGTTGCCGTTTAGTAACATCAAAATGAGGTTGTGACAGGACCACATTGTAAGAGGTTCATTAATACATGGGAAATGTTTGCGGTTTGCGGTTTGAAACACGGATATACGGTTGCGGATATACACCCCAGCCAGTCAAACTTGCAAACGTTGTGAAGTTCCTTGGAAGAACAATGGGTGACTGACTGTTATACAGCTGATTACATACAATGTATATTGTGTTTCATCTGCATATACATGTATATATGTACAGCGGATTGAGTTAAAACTAAATCTTGTCTTTCTTATAAAAAAAGAAAGAAAATGAAAGGGTTTGCTTTTCTCGATGTACGTTTTATGGCAGAGACGAGCGTAATATACGCCAGTGGCATTCTAACGAAAACAAAGAGTCAATTTTATTAGCTTGTTCGTGATGTCATCCTCCCACGTGACATGGTGTTATTAACTTCTTTATGGAAAAAAAGAGATGTCTCATCATTATTGGGCCTTTATCAACCCTTTCCCACATGCAGACCTACTTTGGTATATACGCGGCAGCTAGATTGCTTTCGAAAACATTGAAGCAAAAGAGGAACTACTCATATTGAGCAAGTTGTCAATTTGCCGCAATTTATTTACTGCTCTTCAACATGTTCTGCTTATCATTTTGTCTAGGTGTTTACAACATCGTCTTCTGTGGATTTTGTTGTATTTGGGAAGATGGCAAACCTGTATAGAACAGCATGTAATTTACGTGACGCCGACTGCTACAGTAATCGACAAGCAATTAGTCGGTGCATTAACATGTAATAGAGTGATATTATACTTTGTTTATTTCTTTCCCACTTATTGACAAGTGTTAGCGCATCTGCAGAAGAAGACTTTTGAACGCATGTTAGTAACATAAAAGATTGCTCATACTGAGTAGTTGCTCCTTTAGCTACAATGGTTTCAAGTCTATTAATTAAATGTTTTTGAACACCTATACGGAATAATTATATGTTTGCCTAGAAGTTTTCATAGTCGTCATCTTTGTTTTATGTGGGAAATGGTTACGCTTCAACGATACTACCTTTGCTCTCAGGGGCGTAGATCCCTTTAGGCACTGTAGGCACGTGCCTACACATTTTTTCTAAAAATGCCCCAAAATGCAGATGCGGCGATACACATCTGCGTAATGTATCGACCAGATCAGCCTGCGTTTAATGGGGGATAGATATAATAGTGATTCCTGAAACAGAAAATCCACACGAGGCGAAAAGTGTTTATCAGGGTACGCCTGTGTGGCATGCTTAGGCTGATCCGGGTCGATACTTTACGCAATGAGTCCACAATAATGATTTTCTCACGAGACGGCCTACACATTGATTATTACCAAGCTACGCCCCTGGCTATTCATATTAGTTTTGTTCTGTTAGCTATTTTCAAGCTTAAATCATGTGAATGTGCAAGTTGATCTTGATCTGCGCTAATAGCTTACGATCAAAGGCTTGTTTTGTCTCATTGTTCAAATTACGTTGGCTTAGAAATGAGTTCGTTAATATACAAGTATTAGTATTGAAAATATATCAATAATGGTCACAATATTGTTTAAACTTGGATTCTTTTCATCATATCAATGCTTAATTGATTGATTGATTGATTGGGGTTTGACGCCGTTTTTAACAATTTCTCAGTCATATCACGGCGGCCAGTTCACCTACTCATGCATTTCCTGGTTTGCTTATACCAGTACTCCACACAACAATCTTCCCAAGCAACTGGCTGCTTTTCCACATAGACTTAGCCCATTGGTATCAATGCTAAAACAATTGAAGATTAGTCTATAAATAAAGCACATATATTTATTTAGTAAATGATACAAAGGTAAAGATGAATTGTTTTTATATAAGTGTACCTGCAGATATACATATGAGACGAATAAGGAGAAAACCAACATTGTGACCTCTGCGTAAAGTATCGACCCGGATCAGCCTAAGCATGCCGCGCAGGCTAACTTGGACAGACACTTTTCGCCTCCTGTGGATTTTCTGTTTCAGGAAGCATTACTCTATACCTCTATCCCCCTGATATGGAATGTTTCGAACCGGATTAGCCTGCGCGGACTGCGCATGCTGATCTAGATCGATACATAATGCAGACTCCATTATGTTGGTTTTCTGTTGGGACGGCTCATATGTATATTCGCAACAAGGGACAATGCCAGCAAGTTTATATAATGGTCAACGTACATTGTTTAAGCTTCGCAAACTCGGAGATGCACATATTGATGAATGTGGTCCTACACTGCCAATTAGTCATATAATGTTTCAATATATCCGTTTCCCGCTTACATACGCAGTTTAACGCATTTGCAACAGACGATTTTTGAAAATATTGTGATGAATGAAGATATTGTTCATAATGTCTTCTCTCTATTTAATATTTTTCATTTTGATTTTTAAAGATCGAACCTTTGCCCCTTTGTTTTCTGCAAGTTTGTTGTATTCGAAAAATATGTTAACAACTGTTGCGCAAACATATCTTTATCTTGGGTCTTAATCTTAGACGTCGCATATTTTAACACTTCCCCCAAACAGACGCTTTATGACGCATCTGCAGCAGACGACTTTTGAAAAACCTTGTGACAAAAGTGGAAATTGACATTTTGTCAGAACCTATATCAAATAAATAGTCTTTCCTAATTAGACATTTTCCATACTTTTATCGAGATATTTATCAATTCGTCTGCTGCAACTTTTGGTATACGGGAAAGGGGGGTTAATGTGTGTTTTCTCAGCGCACCGCTCCTGTCACCATGAGGACATATACATTTGTATTTCGTTTTGTCCCCCGTAATCGAATCCGTATCCGATATGGCATAGAGAGAGAGTAGCGAGCCTATGTAAAACGAAATCAGTGACGCCGAGTAAGTATTCCGGAAAATTAAACCATGTAGTGTGAGATCGTCGGAAATCCAATTAAGGAAGAGAAGAAAATATTAACGCGTGAGTAAGCCGTTGTGATTACGATCACCGCAGGTGTCAAGCGACGCGGTGACAGATGTTACTTGTGGGTAAACGTATTGCTGTTTCCATGTAGCCAATCGTGACAATTAACCCAATCAACCTATTGCAGACCGTCTCATATTGATTTGATTGTTTGGTGTTATTTTCGTCACTTTCAACACCTTTTCTGTTATATCACGTTGTTTCCTGGTAAGTTACTAGTACTACTGGTCCATTTATCCTGAGCCCAGCCAGTCAGTCGTAATGTTAGCACCGCAACCCTGAGCGCCAAGGAGGGAGCCATTACTACCAAGTTTCAGCCTTAAAGTGTTTGGAATGACCCGGCCTGTGATGGAACCCGAGACCTCCCACACCCGAGGTGGATCCAGCGTCCGCCTTTGTAGCGGGAGTCCAAGGTTTGATCTCCTGTCGAGTCATGCCACAGACCTTTAGAAGTGGTAGGTATGGATTCCGTCATTGGCACTCAGGTTTGAAAGGATACCAAGGCCACTGATGCATCGGTTTTTTGTGGAAATAACTGAATTACTGTTAAAATATTTTAGCAAAAATTTCATTTTAATTCCCTTTGTGTTACGTAATTCGTCTTGGCTTTTGTATGGAATTACGCAGATAATTGTATTCCCTGCAGTTTGGTGTTATTTTTTTCCGAATACCACTTCAAACAGAAAAGTCTTGGTGATTTCTTTAACCATAGTATCATTCTCGCAAAAGCGTACGTTTTGACGTCAAAAACGACGTTATTTCAAAGGTATGATTCCACCTTATATATATTAAGGATATATGCTAACGGTAGAACTGATAGCTTTCCAAGGACATTCCGTGTTTTGACTAAAAAACTGTGGAAAGCGACGTTAATCACAATTTAAACAAGAAATATCTTTATAAAAGATAAACGGCGATCAATATGAGAAAACACTAAGAAATGGACTTGAATATCAGAAAGGTTCCATGTGTTTACCAAACTCCATTCAGTTTCAACTTCTATAAATAGATTATCAAGGCCGAGAATACGCCACATGACTTGAGATTACGCGAGGCTCCCAAGAGGTGTATAAGTTTCATTTGACGATAAATAACAGAAAACTTATCATGTTTCAAAAATAATTAATAATAATTGCTCTTAAATATTATATTTCATACGTTTTTCACTGAATTTTTTCACTTACATTTATTTCTGTAGGAAAACAATTAAAAGTTAGGATGCAGAACATTTCATTTTAAAGCTTCATCTTATTAGTGCCTCTCGTAGGATCGCTAACTTAACTATGAACCAATCAAAACGTTTCATTTCATTTATTTCTTCGACATTATTCATTAACTACAACATTTGATTGGTCTAAAATCTAAATCATTTGTTTAACATCTACATGTATATCAAAACTGAGGTTAAACAGCTATTGCCGAAAAAAGAAAACCTATCATAGACTATTTTTAGTGTTGTTTTTATTTGACGAATAATTTCAAAACAAATTTTGATGATCCAATGTATATTTGTACCACCAGGGACGTCCCTTAGTGTAAACATATTTATTCATTCAGTTGAAGTTATTGTAGGCAAAGATACAGAGAAGAGAAAACAAGCAAACTTCTTCTCATTGATGGTTGCATTAACATATAGACATTTTCCAAAAGAAGTTTTGTAGCGGATTTGGTAATCATAGCTTGGCCTTGAACGTCCGTTGTACCTCCGTTATCATGCGCTAGTGAATGTGTTTTACTCACTCTTATCAGGCATGGAATGGTTCGTTCACGTTAGAATAATAATCAGATAAGAATATTGTTTATTTATGTGACCTATGTAAGTAAATCAACAAACATGACTAAACACGTTATATTCAAGGTTATCGCACTCTCGGCCCACTACGCCTATAAGTTACCAAAAGTTCAATATTTGTCTAACCCTTTCCCTCATACGGCAATTCTGCAGCAGACGACTTTGAACGTATTTTGTCAAAACATAGAAAATCTCCATAATTGAACGGATAACCTATGACAAAAAGTGGAAAACATTGTGGCAAAAGGAGAAATTGCACGTTTTGTGCAATTTCTTCTTTTGTCACTATGTTTTCAAAAAGCCGTCTGCTGCAGAGGCGTCAGAAAGCGTCTATATGAGGGAAAGGGTTAACGCATAAAGTCGCATGACATTAAATTTTCCAACTTACACTAATATTCTGAATATTGTGAACTTTGAAACAGTTTGTGGAATACAGACATGTCCATGAAATTCAATTTCTATTTTTCACACATTGTTTCCAATTCTATACGAAATACAATCTTCATTTTCAAAAATGCAAAACATATCATTCGGATGAACGAACCAATTTATCAAGGCTATGTTGTAAAGTTTAACCACTGTTTTGTTTATAAAGTGTTTGGATTCATCGAGTATTTACATTGTTCCAGGATGGCGTAGAACGTAACCCTCCTTTCCTACATACAACAAATCGGCAACAGACGACTTTTGAAACATCGAGGTAGAATTATGGTACACTCTCTATAAAAAAAGTAAGCTGGTGCCAAAGGAGAATCTGCTAATTATGATAAATGTTCTCCTTGTATCACAAAGACTCTATTAATTAATTGATCTTTGATTTATAGAGATTTTCAGTATTGTTACCAATACATTTTCAAATTCGTATATCTGCATATGTGTCATATAATGGGAACGGTCAATCTGTGAACTAACATACTTACTATGTAGCACTTGGCCAGCTACATCAAATTGTCCACGAGGAAAACACAGGTAAATAAACGATATCGTATAGTGATACATTTATTTATTTAATAGGTAAACTAGACTCTCTCTCTCTCTCGTCTCTCTCTCTCTCTCTCTCTCTCTCTCTCTCTCTCTCTCTCTCTCTCTCCTCTCTCTCTTCTCTCTCTCTCTCTCCTCTCTCTCTCTCTCTCTCTCTCCTCTCTCTCTCTCTCTCTCTCTCTCTCTCTCCTCTCTCCTCTCTCTCTCTCTCTCTCTCTCTCTCTCTCTCTCTCTCTCTCTCTCTCTCTCTCTCCTCTCTCTCTCTCTCTCTCTCTCTCTGAGGCATGCCTATCACTCTCTGACTTCCCCAGAGCCCATGCCTCTCCTCCCTACCTCTGCATGTCGCTCCCCGCTTCCTCAAAAACATACATTTTATATACTACAGGGGCAAGCGCCGTATACACGTGATATCCCCGTAGATAGTTATACCCTCAATGGATCTAATATCTCACGGTATACCTCTATAGCCTACCTCTACCCTCATTGTGTTACAATATAATGAAGTAAAAACATGTCTCATAATAATTTCCTCTTAATAAACGATTACCGTAACAAAAAACGAGCGCCTATGTTGCGCTTCGTCAAATTAACTTAAACGTAATGCGATATATAGGCCTCCGGCCCTTACACAATGTTACAGCAATAGCCAAATAGCACGTGGAAAGAGAACAGTATTTAAGAAATAATGATTAAGACACATAATACAAAACATTATCCATTATATCATATACTACTAATCTATCAAAGATATGGCTAATGTAAGAAATTTCCTCTACCGCTGTATCGAGTATGATAGGCTAAGATCAGAGTAAACGTCAAATCAGTAAGATCAAAGTACTCATATTTATCGTCACTTATTCCTTCTAAAAAAACAGCAAAGCGCTTATAACAAGCTAGAATACGTGTTCTTTTAAGAAAAGCATAATACATATAGCAACACAAAATAATCAACAAATAATACGATATGGTTTCTCATACATTGCACACTTATTCTGTAAGTCAGTCTCCCCTGTATGAGACTCTTGCGCCATGACGCAATAATCCGGTATCACAGTTTACGTGATGCTCTAAATATTTAAAATAAGCCCAGTTTCGGGACAGCTGTTATCGTCATTGCCTTAATTTATACGCTGAACACAAACGGCAAGAGAGAGCGGTGCTCTGTGCGCATACATCGATAGCTTTCCCCTGACATATCGGCCGTATTTAGTTCAACAATATGGCAGGGATCCTAGCAGAGTCCAATTTCCCACCCCAACCTTACTTAGCGCTAATTTATCCCTTTAAAAATACTTAAAATGATAACTATTTATTCATTTTTACGTGTCTATATAATGCCAAAATATTTCATTTTCTAACAAGTATTGTAGTCAGCAGATATACTATTATATGTCACTAAGTCATTTACTTCGATTATTTCTACCATTTATGTTTTACAAAGTATTAGGGGAACCAACAAGAAGAAATATATTTATAGTATTACTTAGCGCTAGGTAATGGTTGGTAGTATGGACCCGGGTTGCAGATACTTTAAAGATACTCCCGTCTCCTTAGTTTGTGATGCCTTTAGCATTCAAAAGAGCAAGTATTCGGGATACTAAAATGAATTATTAGACACCCGACACAATGTCAACAATTATCAGTTGACAACGGAGTATGATTAGAACTATCACGTGGTGAACTTAGTATACTCACGATTCTCTACGATTGGTTTGATTTTACGCCGTTTCTACATTTGTTCAGTATATCACGGCCTTTTCCTCGGTAAGGTCCATTTATCCCTGACAAAGGTAGTCAGTCGTAATGCTAACCTCGCAACCCTAAATGACAAAGAGGGCAGCATTACTACCATGATTCTTGAAGCTATACTATTAAGTTACACGAATTATTAGAATTCAGCAAAATTATTTTTGATCTTTAAAAAACACAAGTTAACATTAATACAGTCAATGTTTTTGACGGTATAAAACAAGGGAATTGAAGGGGTTTAATCTTACGATTTTGTAGTCCAAATCATTGGGCAATTTGCGCTGCATTCTCGCGTAATCTGAATTTATGAAGGCACAGAAATTGCGAGTTAAAGGTTTCGTTGTTATCTAAAACTGCAGATAGAAAATTGTGCATTCCATAGAGGGGACTGCCGTCACATCGTAAATTGATGAACCATTGTTCGTCACTGCGACATGTACGCGGGTTAAGTGCAGCGTCAAAAAGGTCCAATTCATATTCCACATGCGACGAGAGTGACGCCTCTGCAGCATACGACTTTTTAAAAACATAATGTCAAAAGGACAAGTTGCATAGTATGAACAGTTGTTCCTTTTTACAACTATTTTGGATTAATTAGATTTTTTATCCAAGGACAATATCTATTATTTCCTCGATATCTTCAAGTTTTGGATGCATGATCCTTGTATGCGAGACAAGGTTAAAGTTTTTCCTTCAGGCAGACACTTGCTGACGCTTCTGCAGCAAACGACTGTGAAACATTGTCAAAAAACGAAGAATTGAGCACTTTCTCCCTTTCGCCACAGTGTTTTTCACTTTATTAGAATATATAATACTTGCACTTGATATATTTATATATTAATTGTCGTCTGCTGCAGATTGCTAAAAATGTATATGGGTAAAGGTTAATGTTGTGAAAACAGTTGGCATACTTTAAGATGCAGATTGAATACAACAGTGTACACTTCGTGATCCGTTTAAGGCAACATATTCCGGCTCCATCATTGTTTATGTCGACCCAGCTATAAGCCTACGGATCGTAATTTCGAACACAGGACTCGGTCAGTAATGGGAAGGTAGCCTAGTTGCCTGGGAAGACAGCATTATTCAGGTTTCAAGTCAGAACATATAGATAGTGTGAATTAGGTTCCCTGATATACTGAAATTGTGTTGAAAAAAAATTAAGGGGTATTATCTTTCTGCGATATGGAACATGTAACTGTTTGCCTAATAAGACATGTTGAATTTTCGTCTATTTTGAAAATACCGTAGATTCATTTTCAAAGAATTTTGCATGTTTGTAAAGTTCTGACCTGACCCCCAAACCATGTTGTCGGTTGTCATGCGTTCTAACAGAGATATCGTGAAAGCAAGACCGGTCAACTCTTCATTTGTGTAGTCTCATTGATTTAAAACATCAAAGAAACTACTCATATTTTATTGATCCAGCATTCTTTGAAAAAGAAGCCCATATGCTTTTATCTTATCGTTGTTAACTTTCAGCGGCCGAATTGTTTCAAGTAGACTCTCGATGTTCAATTCGTGGACGGCTTATTTTCATGTTATATGATTTTGGAATATTTTTATACCTCACAGTGAAACAATGCAGATTTTCCAGGGTGAGACAGCTCTTTACGGAGCTGACTCACCTGAATCTGCATTGTTTGCAAAAAGCTCAATATTGCCTTTTGCTCTAAAGAGTTAACGCAAGTCTTTTCAAAGAAATTTCAATTTCGTACGGATGCTCAAATCGTACACTGCGATGTGTTGTTTTGAGAAAGGGTAAATATGCAAGTGACTAGTATATAGGCTTATGTCGTTCGTAAATGGAAATATTTGTGACACATTGCGAACAGTGTATGCGGACTTGAGCTGTCTATCGAGGGGTTTGTGAGTTTGAATCCAAAGTCGCTGTGACAATCGTATTCGTCTCCACCAATGGTGATAACAGTCTATGTGGAAAAGCAGCCAGGATGTTTTGGACAGAATGTTGTGTGGAGTACTGGTGAAAGAAAGCAAGGAAACACATGAGTATGTGAACTGGTCGCCCGTGATATAATATAAAAATTGTTCAAAACGCGTTAAACCCAATCAATCAAACATCAATCATTTATGTAGTTTTACACTCGTTGCAAATAACCCAAGTTTATTTATGCGGAGCACCACTCACATGTTCTTTAACACCCTTTCCCACATAACAGACGTCGTCTGATGGTCTCTGCAATAGACGACATTTGAAAACATTGTGGCAAAGAAAAACTGCTCATAAACAGCATTTTACCCTTTGTTTGCCATATATTTCATATATATTAATTATTTTACTTTTCTTTATATAGGTTTTCATATTTTTGACCAGATGTTTTCAAAGTCGTCTTCTTGCAGATTTGTTGTATGTGGTAAGGGTTAAGGATAACGGTTCGTTTCCTGTAGGAAATAGGTAGATAATGTAAAAACGTATTGATCAATTGAACCAGTTTCTTGTATTTATTAAGTGTCCTCGGTAACAATATACCGAATTGAAATGTCGCCATTTATCATACAGTTAAATCTTGAAATGTATAATCTCCGAATATATAGTGTGACTTTATAGATGAATCGCGCGCACAGGAAAATTACCTTTAGAAAATTGTGAAATCACTGACGACTGCGATAAGTATTCAATTGTATTTTATTGCGACATGTATTACATCAATTCGTTTATTATTTACACTCCTAATTTGAAAATTGAAATTTGATTATCGACATGGGGCCTAAAAGTCAGCAAAATCAATTATTTCACTAAATTCGTACAAATATACATTGTATTTATTCAAATATAGTGATCAGATGTATTTTTAAACAGGTCTGAAAAATATTTCAAATGAGTTCATCTCCAACTTTATTTTACCATTCCCTCGTAAACAAATAGTTATTAAATAACTCTGAAGACATAATATATAGACAAATATGGCACATTACTATTACTGTTGTATGTAGATGCTCGAATGTGCTTGGTTGACATGATAGCTAAATTAAAGACCTTACCAAGGCTCCATGTTGAAGACAGTGGTAGCAGAGTTGCGCGTCGGCCTCTCGAACTAAAAGTCCTGGTTCAAGTCCCTGATGAGCGGGTTCTGACTTTGGGATTATTCCACACAAGCCCCCCCCACGAGTACTGGAATTACCAGGAAGCAGACAATCGAGCGTGATTAATATAAGCTGAAAGCTTGTCTCGCAATCGATCTAACTAATTCAGTTAAACTAGCTCATGTGTGCATCATAACAGCTGCCTAGTAATTGAGCAACTGGAGCAGCCGTGCTTTGATAGCATGG
>JASEVX010000562.1:0-20000 GCA_031761405.1 Serripes groenlandicus
GATCACTTTTTTGTACATCTATCTTTTTCATGATATTTTTCTTTACAGCTAACAGCAATGTAGCTGAACATTTGTATGAAAAACCTGGAGAATTCAAAGTGTTTTTTACTATCTAATATCTAAAACTTGATATGCAAAAATGGCTGTGTCTCTTTATAAATGCTCAGTTTTCACGTTGTGTGTGCAGCTGTATTATACCTCAGAAGGTATGAATGTCATACTGTTGTGTGCAGTGTAGTTGAGAGATACCTCAAAATGGAGGTGTAATCACTTTTTTGTACATCTACCTTTTTCATGATATTTTTCTTTACAGCTAACAGTAATGTAGCCGAAAATCTGTTTGAAAAACACTGCCAAGATGAGGAAGCATTAGGTGTTTTTTGCCCTAACCAGTCTAGCCTTCCAGGACAAGGTAATGCTTACATTCTATTACAATTATTAGGCTTAATGTGCACTGTACTAAAATAAAGATTTACAGAGAAAAACATTGGTATTGTTGCAAATTTAATTTACATTGGAAAGCTGTGATCTTGTAGGGCATGCAGCTTAGGGCTTTGCAGTGTAAGTCTTCAAATGCTGAAATAATCATTTGAATCAAGAAAACTGAATTTGTTCCATGTGTTTTCTCATTATAATGACTTTAAATTGTGCAGCTAAGGCACACGTTACATGACATTTTGAGCACAGAATAAATCTTGCCAGTGCGAGCCCTGCACATATCTGGCAACAACTTGTATCTTCCGGCTTAAGTTTAGTTTGAAAAGCTGTACCTGCTGAATAAATGTTCAGAAGTTTCTGCTGTGTGCTGTTGTATTATACCTCAGAAGGTGTTTACATTATAGTGTAGTGTGCAAGTGAAAGGTACCTCATAACGTATGTGTGATTCCTTTTGATGTGATCACATAAGCAATTTCATTGTCTTTGGTTTTCAGCAGACATTGAAATAGATGAACAGATACTTGAGGAACCCAGGCAAGATAAGGAAGCATTAGGTGTTGTTTCTGACCCATGTCAGATTAGCCTTCATGGAAAAGGTAATGCTCAATATTGATTAGGTTTAATTTGCAAAAGTACTTCCATAAATTGGTTTCAAATGAGAGAAAAAAGGCATTTTGTTGCATTTTTGTGCTAGTTGTGAATGTGTTTTTTCTGTAATTTGCTCAGACGAACTTTTGTGATCACCTGTTGTCCATTGTGTGGCGTCAACAATTTCTTTAAACAACATCTCGTAAACTGCTCATAGGATTTTGATCAAACTTGACCCCGGTTGCTCAGTGGTTAAAGTTTCTGCTTTGGGTGTGGAAGGTTGTGGGTTCAATTCCCGACCGGGTGTGACCATTGACCATTGTTTAATGGCAGTAATGACATCCCCCCCCCCTCTCTCCCTTGGCTAAAACTAAAATGCCTAGGGTTGTGATATATTTCATGGAGCATCATCTAAAGGACCTATACCAAAATTGTTCAAATCATGCTCCTGGGATCAATATTGGTCCCAACCCGTTGGTCACATGATTTACATATGTTTGCTCATTATAACGACTTATAATTGAGAAGCTAATGCGCATATTACCTGAAATTTGGCGAAAGAATAAATTTTGCCAATGCGAGCCCAGTCTTTGGAGTACATATCTGGAAACAACTTGTATCTACTGGCTCAAGTTAAAGTTTGAATAAAGGCTTGTTTCTACTGTGTGCTGTTGTTTTATACCTCAGAAGGTGTTCAGAAGGTATAGTGTACTGTGTAAGTGAAAATTACCTCTTTATAAATGCTTACAGTTGGTAGCGTTTCTGACTCGTGATCTGGAGGTCACGGGTACCCATGGGGTTCATAGGGGCCCCAATGTTGTGGGTTCCAGTTTTACATTGGTATATATGCAGAAAATCTTAAAACATCTACAATCTCCAAATTTGATAAACATCACCTAATGGACCTTTACCAAGATTGTTGAAATTATGCCCCTGGGGGTTCATAGGGGCCCCAATGTTCTTAAATCTTAATGTACATAGGCTTATAGAGAGTAAATCTTTAAAACAACTGTGAGGCCTACAGTTACCAAATGTGGTTTGTAACATCATATAATAAATCTTTACCAATATTGTTTAAAATTATGCCACTTGGCTTTATAGGGGCTCCAACTCTGTGGGTACTTCTTTTCTATAGGCTTATATGATGCTTAATGTGGGAAAAAGGCCCTTTAGCGACAATCTGTTATTAAGCGTTTGGCGTAAGAAGGCGAATGACCCGCATAAGACAACATCTACGTTTGCTTTTAAGTTCGTCTGAGCACAACATACTCAAGGTGAACTCTTGTGAGCGCCTACCGTCCGTCGGTGTCGGTGTTGTCTGTTCACAATTTCTTTAAACGACATCTCCTCCTAAACTACTTGATGGAATCCCACCAAACTTGGTAGGAATGTTATTTGGGTGAAGGTCTTTCAAAGAACTATGGTAGCCATGGCAACAAAAGAGGAGAATTTGGTGTGTAGCTTCATCTAGAGGACCTCTACCAAGATTGTTCAAATTATAGCCCTGGGGTCAAAAACGGCCCCATCCCGGGGGTCACTAGTTTTACATAGACTTATATAGTAAAAACCTTCTTGTTGGAAACCATAAGGCTGAGTGCTACCAAATTTAGTATGTAGCTTCATCTAGTGGACCTCAACAAAGATTGTTCAAATTATAGCCCTGGGGTCAAAAATGGCCCCACCTTGGGGGTCACTAGATATACATAGACTTATATATTAAAAATCTTCTTGTTGGAAAAAATAAGGCAGAGGACTACCAAAGTTGGTATGTAGCTTTATCTGGGGGACGTCTACAAAGATTGTTCAAATTTTAGTCCCGGGGTCAAAAACGCCCAGGTGAACGATATAGGACCATCATGGTCCTCTTGTTAAGTCATTACGTTTTACATATATATAATCATACACATTTGCGCTGTCAATTTAAGAAGATGAATGACGTGACGTCGCTTACGGGCTCAACACGTGAAAAACGTGTTGAGCGTCAAATATGTTTGAAGGAATTCATCTTACCAAAGTTGCTAGGACAATCATGGTCCTCTTGTCAAAATAAGTGAGCTGTCGTGTTGTATGCCTCATTTTTGTCAGCAACTTTTATTAAATGCCTGAAGTTTTTAATATAAATAATAATTATATGCTGCTGAATTGTACCTCAGAAGGTGTCTCATACTGTAGTGTGCAATTGAAAGGTACCTCAAAATGTAGGCGTGATCACTTTTGTAGCCGTGCCAGGTAGCTCAGTCAGTAGAATATCTAACTCCTATCTAAATGTCACAGGTTTGATACTCAGTCTGTCTGAAATTATTTCTGGTGAATCTTGGCCTCTGACCTGGTGCATATAAGAAAGCAGTTAGAAAGAAGATTGTGCTAGTACAAGTTTGTGTGAGAAAGCTAGGAAGGTGCACCCACTGTCGTTGTATGACCAAATATGTTGAAAGTAGTGTAAAGCCTGGATTAAACAAACACAATTTTGTTGTACATCTACATTAAGTTTGTATTTTCTCTACAGCAGACAGTAATTTTGAGGAACCAATCCAAGATGAACAACTTGGTGTTGTTTTAACCCCTACTCAGACTAGCCTACAAAGAATAGGTATTATGTTTTTTTGTGTGTAATAACTATTAGGTTGAATTTTCAAAATACTATGGTTAAAAGTTTTGTTTCAACTTCGATAAATGGTTATGTATTGGTGCAGAGTTCCTTTTTGGCATTTGTAGAAATGAAGTGGTAATGTCTCTTTTTTAGCTCTACTGGCCATCAGCCAGAAGAGCTTATGTGATGAGGAGATGTCTGTTGTCCGTCCGGCGTTAACTTTTTGTCTTGTTAAGAGCAAAGAGCCTTCCCTTTCCATCTGATCTTTACCTAACTAACACAGTCTATTGATATCCATGAGAGCTTGTTTCCTTTCAAAAATGAGAAGAATCGAACCATTTGGTCCAGAGTTACCTGGCCTTGAATTACAAAATATTGCTTATTTGGCCTTATTAAGAGCTTAGAGCCTTTATCTTTTATTCCATCTTTACCAAACTTGTTCAGTGCATTGATATCTAAGAGAGTTCGATTCTTTTCAAAAATGGAAAAAATCGGACTGTTCGGTTTTGAGTTATCTTGAGTTAACTTCCCTTGAATTTGAAAAAAAACTACATATTTGACTTTTTTAAGAGCTTGGAGCTTTCACCTTTCATCTGATCTTTACCAAATTTACACAGTATGAGAGCTCAATTCCTTTCTAAAATGGGAAGAATCGGACCATTGGGTCAGGAGTTATCTGCTCTTGAATTATAAGATATTTCGTATTTGGCCTTGTTAAGAGCTTGGAGCCTTTCTTATTCAATCTTTATTATGCTTGTACAGTGTATTGACATTATTGAGAGCTCAGTTTCTTTTTAAAATGGAAAAAACAAACCATTTGTTCTTGAGTTATCTGCCCTTGAATTTGAAAAAAAAATGTAGCTTTGTCATTACTGTTATGCAAACTACTTTAAGAAATGTACAAAGGAACTCCAGTGAACGATCTACGGCCATCCTGGCCCTCTTGTTTTAAGAATTTCTTGTCCCAAACCGTAAAGTCTAGGGCTTCAGCTGTGAAAATTGTGTGCTTAATGAGCACTTCCTGAGTGGATTGGAATTTTGAACAATTTTGAATTTCAACAAAGGGGTTGTCACAACTTATTGATTTTTAGCTCCACTGGCTGAAAGCCAGTCGAGCTTATGTCATGGCGAATTGTCCGTTGTGCGTGCGTCTGTGTGTGCATTAACTTTTTCCTTTAAACCACTTCTTCTCCCTAACCACTTGGCCAATTTGATTGAAACTTCATAGGAAGCATCCTCTCAATGTCCTCTCTTAAATTCCTTCAATTTTTTTTGATCCATCCATAATTCTGGTTTCCATGGCAACCAAAAGAAAAAAATAGTGAAAACTTAAAAAATCTTCTTCTCCGAAAGTGTCAGGCCGATTTTCAAATAATTTTGTAGAAATGTTCCTTGGGTGACCCTTTATTAGATTCTTTCAAGAAATGTTGATTGAGCGAAAAACATGGCCGCCAGGGGGCGGGGCTATTTTGCCTTATATAGCTATAGTGAAAACTTAAAAAATCTTCTTCTCTAAAAGTGTTAAGCAGATTTTCAAATAATTTTGTAGAAATGTTCCATGGGTGACCCTCTATCAGATTCCTTCAAGCCATGTTGATTGGTAAAGAAACATGGCCGTCACAGGGCGGGGCTATTTTGCCTATATGGCTAAAGAGAAAACTTAAAAAATCTTCTCCTCCAAAAGTGTCAGGCTGATTTTCAAATAATTTTGTAGAAATGTTCCTTGGGTGACCCTTTATTAGATTCCTTCAAGAAATATTGATTGGTTGAAAAACATGGCCGCCAGGGGGCGGGGCTATTTTGCCTTATATAGCTATAGTGAAATTGTTATTGATTAGGGTTTAAAGGGTATATCTTAAAAATAATCTTGTTTGAAACCACTTGGCCCAGGTTTTTAAAATTTGATAATTTGATATGTGGGTTAGTCATTGTTGAAATGCAAAACAATTAATCTAAATATGCAATTCTTAGCACATTTGTTGCAACTACAAGTATCTTATGTCTTAAATTAGGGTTTGAATTTCGCTGTACCTCTATAAATTCTCCCAACTATTTTCTGGTGGTTGTTGTACTGCTTTGTTAAGGTAGTGTGCAAGTGAAAGGTACCTCAAAATGTTTGTGTGATCTCCTTTTGTAGTGTACATAATCCTCTATACAAATGGAGATCACTAGCACATTTTGAGGTACTGTTCTCTTGCACACTACCTTATAAAATTAACAGGTTCTGAGGTACAATAATATATAATCCACTCTTGAAAACATTTTTGAATAGAGACTTCAGAGTTTACAATATGATTGTTCTGAACAAATATTAGACCCTATTGATATATCCATCATGCAGTCATTTTCTATACCTCCTTTCAGATCCATATGCTAGCACTCTTAGAAGGTGGAGACTAGATAATTATTTGCGGGATGTGAATTGTACCGACTCCTCTAACATTGACTACAAGAGTGAGCATTCAGAATATGAGTGTGATGACAGCATAAAAGATCCAGACTTTCATATGCAACATTCAGATGAAAACTATGTCTCTGAGGATGAGTTTGTGTCTGATTCTAACAACTCTAACGTTATTCCATACAATTCTTCAATGCTAAAAAAACCACGTAAATTTGGTGTAATTCAAGATAGTAAAAATGTCAACAAAAAGAAAAGAAATGATGAATGTGAAACTATCAATATAACTGGAACTCCTGAAAGTCACAAAGACTCAGATGATAAAACGGTTAAACTGCAGCTCTGCAAAAATACAGCAGGAAAGAGGGTGTGGGACAAGATGCACTTTTGCGTCTTTTGTGAAAAAGGTTATACGAATCTAACAAAACATCTCCTCAGAAAACACAAAAACGAGCCGGAGCTATTACAAATAAACAGTATGTCATTGAACTCAAAAGTAAGGAAAGATGCTCTATTAAAATTACGAAATACTGGAGATTATAAACATAATTTAGAAATTCTCAAAAAAGGAAATGGAACTATAATAACATATTCACGAAAAGAAGGAGACAAACATTCAGCTGATGATTACCTCCCTTGTGAGGACTGTTTTGGGTTCTTCTCAAGAGAATTTCTGTGGAAGCACAGGAAGAACTGCACATCAAAGAAAAGGGGGCAGGTTAGCAGGAAGGTACAGTCATCAGCCTCTTTCATGCTGCCTGTATCAGCTAATACAAGTGAGGGGCTTAAAGAAAATGTATTAAAGAAAATGGCTTATGATGAGGTAAGCCTACTTGTTCGGAATGACAATCTGATTCTTCGAGTTGGTGAAAAACTGTATCAGAAACATGGCCACTTACAGCATCTTTCAACATATATTAGTCAAAAGATGCGGGAATTGGGAAGATTTATCATACATGCAAGAAAACATGACCCAGATACACTATATCTTAAGGATGTAATCACCCCAGAAAAATTCCGAAAAGTAGTTGTTGCTGCAACGAGAGATCTTTGTAAATACAGTGCAGGGACCAATACATATGGCAATCCTTCTTTGGCAATCAAACTAGGACACCTATTAAAGAAATGTGCAAAAATCAAGAAATCTGAAGCACTTATATCTGGAAATGAGAAAGACATAAAAGATGCTGATGATTTCCTGTCATTGATAGAAAACGATTGGACAGAGGAAGTGTCAAGTCGAGCATTGCAGGTATTAAAAGAGAACAAATTGAACAGTACCGAACAAGTACTACCTTTGACTGATGACATAATAACTCTTCAAAATTATCTTAAAAAAATGACATGCACTCTTGTTAATTCACTTACTAGTAAGAAAGAATTCACAAAATCAGATTTTGAGGAGTTGAACCAAGTGACTTTAGCTAGACTTGTGTTATTTAATAGACGAAGAGGGGGTGAAACTCAAAGATTAACTTTAAAAGCTTATGAATCAAAGGTCGATAAACCAAGCATTCCAACTGAAGTAGAGGAATCCTTCAGTCCGGTTGAGAAAATGATGTGCTCAACATTCTCTAGAATGGAAATTAGAGGGAAAAGGGGCCGCACGGTCCCAGTGTTAATAACCCCAGACCTAGAGATCAGTATGGAACTATTAGTGAAATACAGAGTAAAAGCAGGAGTAGATGTAGGCAACCCATTTTTGTTTGCAAGACCAAACTTTAATTCAAAGCAGCCAATTAGAAGCACAGATGTTCTGAGAAAGTATGCAAAGGAAGCTAAAGTGAAGAATCCAAAGAATATCACTAGTACTAAGCTAAGGAAGCATGTTGCAACCGTTTCACAGATATTAAATTTAAATAGACATGACATGGAAACACTGGCACAGTTTATGGGTCATGATATCGATATCCATCGAACGTTTTACAGGCTTCCACAGGAGACAGTACAAGTTGTGAAAATGGGGAAACTGTTGACTGCTTTCGATAATGGTTCAATTGGGCAGTACAGAGGAATGACCCTTGATGAAATACCCTTTGAAACAGGTATTTGTGTTCAGTTATACAATGTTTAGCTCACACAAAATGCTCAAGGTGAGCAATTGTGATCAGTCCTTGTCTGCCGTTGTGCTTTAACAGATGGTTGTGAACACATTTTCAGCCTAATCAACTTCAAACTTGGTCAGAATGATGTTCTTGACAAAATCTCAAACATCTTTGAAACTGGGTCAGGTGGGGTCAGAAAGTGGGTCACAAGGTCAAATCATAGCAGAAGTTTGTGAATAGTCTAGAGGCCACAGTTTTGGTATAATCAATTTCAACATTGGTCAGAATGAACTTGGTAAAAATGATGTTCTTGACAAAATCTCAGACAAGTTCCATACTGGGTCATGTGGGTTCAAAAAGTAGGTCACCAGATCAAATAGAAAAAGCTTGTGAACACTCTTGGGACCACATTTTCAGTCTAATCAACTTCAACATTTGTCAGAATGATGTTCTAGACAAAATGTCAGTCAAGTTAGAAATTGGTCATGTCGGGTCAAAAGAAAAGGTCACTAGGTCAAATCAAAGAAGAAGCTTGTGAACACTCTAGAGGCCACATTTTAAGCTTAATTCAAGTGTGAAAGTGGTTCATGTTGAGTCAAAAAGTAAGTCGCTAGATCAAATCAATGAAAAAGCTTGTTAAACATTCTAGAGGCCACATTTTCAGCTTAATTAATTTCAATCTTGGTCAGAATGATGTTCTTGACAAAATCTAAATAAAGTTCAAAACTTGGTCATGTCAGGTCAAAAAGTAGGTCACTAGGTGAAATCACGGCAGAAGTTTGTGAATGCTCTAGATGCCTCATTTTCATCTTATCAACTTCAAACTTGATGTCATTGACTAAATCTCAGTCTAGTTCGAAACTGGGTCATGTGTGGTCAAAAAGTAGGTCACCACCTCTTATCACAGAAAAAGCTTGTGAACACTGTAGAGGCTACATTTCCAGCCTTGTAAACATCAAATGTTTATTTGATTTGAAAGACTTTAAAAGCTCCTTAATTTCTGAAATGATCGAACGGCCTCAGGTGAGCGATGCAGTGCCATTATGGCCCGCTTGTTAATTTTGATGCAGGACTTGACAATAACTTTTAAATCAACTTTTTCGACTGTCGGAATTTTAATCCAGATTGCTAAAATTCTTTGAATTCTAGAAGTAAATGTCAATTTTTATGCCCCCGGAATCACCGATTCGGTGGGCATCTAGTGTTTGGCCTGTCTGCATGTCTGTCTGTCTTCGAAAAAAACTTGAACCTTGACCAATACTTTTGAACCATAACAGGTACGGCTACCATATTTCACATGTGTATTCCTTGTGACATGACCTTTCTGTCAGTACCAACATTTTTGCGACCTTGACCTTTGACCTAGATGTTGCCATTCTCGAAAAAACACTTTAACCTTGATCACTTCTTTTGAACCATAACAGGTACGGCTACCATATTTCACATGTGTATTCCTTGTGACATGACCTTTCTGTCAGTACCAAAATCTTTGACCTTCCGACCTTGACCTTTGACCTAGATGTTGCCATTCTCGAAAAAAACTTTAACCTTGACCACTACTTTTGAACCATAACAGGTAAGGCTACCATATTTCACATGTGTATTCCTTGTGACATGACCTTTCTGTCAGTATCAAAATATTTGACCTTGCGACCTTGACCTTTGACCTAGATGTTGCCATTCTCGAAACAAACTTTAACCTTGACCACTACTTTTGAACCATAACAGGTACGGCTACCATATTTCACATGTGTATACCTTGTGACATGACCTTTCTGTCAGTACCAACATTTTTTGCGACCTTGACCTTTGACCTAGATGTTGCCATTCGGGGGCATCAGTGTTTCACAAACACATCTTGTTTTTTACAGAATTTGCCTTTTGTAAAATGCACTTTCTTTGAGTCACTGTATTGACAGATCTGTGAATCTGTAATGTACACTGCACTGCTTAAAGATGAAATTTTATGTTTCATTACTGCAATTGATGCAGTTCTGAATGTATTAAAATTGACTAACAGATTTGGTGGAACATTCGTTCAAATTGAGTGTCTACAGAGCACTTACTGAGCGGATTGAAAGTTTTACTTTCCTTTTAAATGGTTGAGACAATCCAATTCCAAAGGATGGTTGGGAAAGAATTGTACGATGGTGTGAGAAAGCCAAGAAAACGTGGATAGGTGCACTGACAGCCATGATATGACCAATGATGTTGAAAGCGGCATTAAACTCCAATAAAACAAATAAATAAAATAAGTTGATCTTGTCGGGTGTGGAAGGTCGTATGTTCAACCCCTGAATGGTAGTAATGACTCGCCATCCCCACCCCCTTTGTGCTCAGGGTTGCGGGGATAGCATTGCGACTGGAAAGTCGTTAAAAGTATAATCAGGATAATATGACTGGTGCAAACCCAGGAAAGCATGGATAAGTGAAACTACAGCGACAGTTTATAACTGAAATACTGTTGATACGGCATTAAACCCTCAGTGTTCTGCCAAGGATTATTCAAACGGGACAATTGTCCCTTCAGGCTGAAAAAATAGGGGACATTTTCAAAATAAGTGGGACATTGGAATTTTTTTAATTTAACTAAATTTAAGCTTTTACCAAATAACCACCTCTTGTACATTTCTATATTTGCAGTCTCACAGTGGAAAACATGATGGGAAAAGGATAAATTGCTTATAAGCAATTCCTCCTTTTCCCAAAATGTTTTCTACCCATTATAAATTCGGGACATGTGTCTCACAGGGTTGCAAAAATAGGAGACATTTTCAAATTTAGTGTGGAAAATGTCTCGGAATCTCGCCCTTGGCAGAACTCTGCACCCTGATCAATCTATCAATCAAAACATATTGTTTGGTAATGGGTTAGTAGTTGTCTGTTTATATTAATCACAAAATTCTATGTTCCTTTGTAATCAGAAATGGACCCTCGCAGTGAAAATGAAATTGATGAAAATGACAAAGATGATGATGAAGATCTAGATGTGGAAGAAGATTTGGTGGAAAACTTTGAAGATTTTCAGGGGTGCTTAAAGGAGAAATCAACTGCAGCAGAAGGTGAGCTAATACATTAAACATGGAGAAAGGTTTCACTGTGGGTGAGGGTAAATATATACATGCTGTGGACTGCTCATTTTTGATTGGGTAAGGATTTAGCTGCCCTGAATAACTGAAATTGTAAAGACCTTCTATGGCATATTTTTCTCAGTAAAAAAAATTAACTTATTGTTTGATAATTAAGCATCACTAATTTTGGGTTTTAATTTCAGATACAGCTGCAACGACCTCTGGTGTACTGAAACATGCCAGGAAAGAGCAGAAGTCTTCTGCAAAAATATGTGTCAAAGGTAATACACATTTTCCTCAGTGTGAGAATGAAATGAAATTTTAATTGTTTTTCCTTTTAGCAGGTGTAGTCCAAAGGTATCCTTCACAGTACATTTTGAACTGTTGCTGGTACCTTTGTATGTAGAATGGTAGCAAACTCTTACTTATTGGATTCACATCAGACTTGTACAGTTTATTATCCCCGACTGCTACACGGTGGGGGATGTAGGAATAGCCTGTCTGTCCGATTTCCTGCATGCTCTATATCGTTTTAATCTGTGTACAGAATTACATCAAATTTTACTCAAACGTTCAATATGTCAAGACAACATGCAGAATCTAGGTTCCATCCATCTTGCCCAAAGGTCAAGGTCACAGTTAGGGTCAGAACTTCAACATCTGATTTCCTGCCCACTCTTTTTAACCTGTGATCAAAATTGCATCAATTTTTTTTTAACTGTTTACTACATCAAAACATGCAGAGCCCACCCATCTCGCCCCAATGTCAAGGTCACAGTTCAAGATAAAAACTTTGTCATCTGATCTGATATCCTACCCACTCCATATCTTTTAAACCCTTAATCAGAATTAAAATGTTCATTACATCAAGAGGACATGAAGAGTATATGTTTCAAGGTCAAGGTCAATTTTTTAGATCAGATCTTTGCCATCTGTCTGTTACATAAATATCCATGTCTTTTCTAGATTTATCTAACTATTGATCAGTATACACTCAAAATTAAGTTATTTGGTGGTTTTTTTTGCATTTAAAGCTTTCAAATGACTAGGAACGTTATTTAAGGTATCCTTTTACTGACAATCCAAACCCTCTCTGTCTGAGTCCAACTCCAATACAGTACGCAACACGCGGTTGGGGATATGGCTGTCGTTCTGAAAGCATTCTTGTTTATTTTGCTCTAAAACCTGCTCAGGTGTGGGAACCTTTTAGAATAGCAACAATGGTTCATTAGATTTGGAATTATCTCCTCTTGAATTTGCCAAAATTAATGTAAATGACCAGGAGATCAAGAAGCCAGGACCTCAAATGTCCTTCAATGACCTCTAATTGTTCATTATTTTTCAAAATCTTTACTTGATTGTCTTTTCCTCTAATCCATATTATTCATTTTAGGAAGTCGAAAGATTCAACGATTGTCAGAGAGCCAGACAAAACTTCTGAAAACGCTTTTCAACACTAACATACTTTTAAGGCGTGAGCTGCGCTGTGAAGAATGTCAAAGAGTAAGCAGCAAGTATTCAGAATTAAAAAACCTCTCTTGGATGAAAATCAAAAATACAGTTCACAATTGGATAACTTCCGACAAAAGGAGAGAAGAAAAGCGACACTAAATTTAGTTGATGTTTAGTCAGTTTTGTTTGTTTGTTTGTTTGGAGTTAAACGCCACTTTTGATGTTTATTCAGAATATAAAATGCATAGTTCGGCTGATATTGCTTGCATCAGGTGAAATAGTTGTTACAGTTGTGAATATAGTAAAATAGACAATTAATCAGCTCTCACTTCATCCCGTGTATTACACATAGACTTACATAGAAAAAACCTTCTGCGAAAGCTAGATGCCCTGTGATATTTGGATTTTTTTTTTCTTCCTTTAACTCTTCATCACCTGAATCAAATCGGCAGCAGACGACTTTGCAAGTATGCAGACAAAAATCTTAAGAGCCATTAAAAATTTAGTTATTATTGATAAATGTAGTTGAAAACACTGTGGACAAAGGAAATATTGCTCAACATGAGCAATATTTCCTTTGGCCACAATGTTTTCAAAAGTCTTCTGCTGCAATGACGACTATGCGTCTTCAGGTGATGAAGAGTTAATTTTTCAAAATTTGCCTGCAGCTAGTGTTCCTTTGATTAGCTCTTAACCTGCTGAATATTAAAGGTTGCCTCCTCCCATTTTACATGAGAATTGGTTGACATCTTTCACATGGTGAATTCAAAAAGTGTAAAGATTCCCTAGCATAAGTTGGACTTTTTATTTAACATTTTCTAGAAATAGTGCGAACCCAGATCAAAGGGTTCATATTTATGAATCCTTTGATCTTGACCTACACTGTTTGCAAAAACAAATTTACTCGAGCCCAGCTTTTTAGATTCGGAAATGAACAAACAGGTTAGTGATCTAGGGCCATGGTACATGTACTTGTTTTCAATTCAATCATGTTTTGCATAAACAGATATATGTTCCGGAAATAAGTTTGAACAAATGTTCTGCTCCTACACCTCACCTAGCCCACCCATCAAAAATTTCATTTTACTTTAACTTCTACATTTCTTCAACAATCCATAGTCTCATAACTCTGACTTGCATTTTATCAGAATTATGCCCCTTTTTAGCTCACCTATGCACGAAGTGCAAGGTGAGCTATTGGGATCACATTTTGTCTGACGTCCGTCCGTCGTGCGTCGTCAACATTTGAGCTTGTTAACACTCTACGGGCTACATTTTGCATCCAATCTTCATGAAAGTTTATCAGAACGTTCATATCCATAAAATCTTAGACAAGTTCGAAACTGGGCCATATGAGGTCAAAAACTAGGTCACTAGGTCGAATTGAAGGGAAATCTTGTTAACACTCTGGAGGCCACATTTTCAACTTGAGCATGTTGAAATTTGTTCAGAATGTTGAGCTGAATGATATCTAGGTCAAGTTTGAATATGGGTCATGCCGGGTCAAAAACTAGGTCACTAGGCCAAATTGAAGGAAAATCTTGTTAACACTTTGGATGCCGCATTTTTTGCTTCAGCAGCTTGAAATTTTGTCAGAATGTTTGTCTTAAAGATATCTAGGTCAAGTTTAAATATGGGTCATATTGGATCAGAAACTAGGTCACTAGGCCAAATTGAGGGAAAATCTTGTTAACTCTGTAGGAGCCGCATGTTTTGCTTCAGTGGCCTGAAATTTGGTCAGAATGTTGAGCTGAATGATATCTAGGTCAAGTTTGAATATGGGTCATGCCGGGTCAAAAACTAGGTCACTAGGTCAAATTGAAGTAAAATCTTGTTAACACTTTGGATGCCTTATTTTTGCTTCAGCAGCTTGAAATTTAGTCAGAATGTTTGTCTGAATGATATCTAGGCCAAGTTCGGATATGGGTCATGCCGGGTTAAAAACTAGGTCACTAGGCCAAATTGAAGGGTAATCTTGTTAACACTCTGGATACTGCATTTTTAATTTCAGCATGATGAAACTTTATCAGAATATTTTTCTTGATGATATGTAGGCCAAGTTAGAATATGGGTCATACTGGGTCAAAAACTAGGTAACTAGATCAAATTGAAGAAAAATCTTGTGAATACTTTGGATGCCACATGTTTTGCTTCAGCAGCTTGAAATTTGGTCAGAATGTTTGTCTGAATTATATCTAGGTCAAGTTCGAATAGGGGTCATATTGGATCAGAAACTAGGTCAATAAAGGAAAATATTGTTCAAACTCCGGAGGCCGCATTTTTACTTTGAGCAAGTTGAAACTTTGTCAGAATGTTGTCTTGATGATATCTAGTCCATGTTGGAATATGGCTCATATCAGGTAAAAAAAATACAGATCACTAGGCCAAATGAAAATATTGTTAACACTGTGGAGGTTGCATTCAGAATAATTGTCTTGATGTGTTTTGCATTGCAGTACATTGTATAATTAAGGTGAGCGATCCAGGGCCATCTTGTTTGACTTTCTCTGTAACTTTTTACAGTGATACTAGATGGCTTTTTAGTTCATCTGAGCATCTGAGCACTTTGTGCTCATGGTGAACTTTTGTGATCGCCTGTTGTGCGTCAGTCGTCAACAATTTCTTTAAACGACATCTTCTCACAAGATTTACATAGACTTAATTTGGAATGTAGCTTTGTGATTGCTGTTATGCAAACTACTTTAGGAAATGTGAAAAGGAACTCCGGTGAACGATCTAGGGCCATCATGGCCCTCTTGTATAATTTACCATCCAACACTTAGAATAGTCGAGCATGCTGTCCAGTGACAGCTCTTGTTATAATATTCTGTAAAATACTTATGAACAAAATGTGTGAAAAGAAGAAATTGCTCACATGAGCAATTTCTTTATTTCACTCAATGTTTTTTCTACCCTGTAAGATCAAGTATGAATTTGTCGTCTTCAGATCCTTTCAGTTTTGAAGAGTCCAGAATCTTATGTTTTAATGGGTTAAACAGTTCTGTAACATGTTGATACTTTTGGTCAGAATAAAATTGAACATTTTGTATGTGTTTTGCTTTTATCTATATATTTAGTTGTCATAAACCATGAATAATCGTTGGACAATTTTATCCCAGATGTAAAGAAAAGCTCATACAGTACATCCCTATAGAATATATGATGTAATGGCATGTTCTTTAGTCAAGAAATGTTGATGAAATGATACGATGTTAACCCTTCAACACCTGAAGACGCATATAGTCGTCATTGCAGCAGACGACATTTGAAAATATTGTGGTCGAAGGAAATATTGCTCATATTGGGCAATATTTCCTTTGGCTACAATATTTTCAACATTATTTGATAGAAATATTTTAATGTTTCGAGAAATTTCAGATTTTGTTCATGTTTGAAAAGTCGTCTGCTGCAAATTTGTTTTAGGTGTTGAAGAGTTAAAGAACACTAATATAAGACCAGTTTTAACTCAAGTGAGCACAAAGTGCCGGAGTTGGGCTTTTCTGTACTCGCCGATCGTTGTCAGTTGTCAACAAGGACTTTAAACATCTCCAATCCCAATGCGTCAATTTTAACAAGACTTTGCATCGGAAAGATTATTTTTGTCTCGCCTGCGACTTTAGGAGCAGGGGGACTAAGGCGTAGCTTGTCTGGCGGCGTCAATGTTAAAGTTTAGTGTTTTGTCTTTTTCTCTGAAATCACTAGGGATATTTAGTTGAAACTTTACACATGCTTTAAGGGTGTTAAGACGCAGTTCCAGGCCTAGTTCCATAACTCTGATTTGCATTATGGCCCTTTTTAAGTTAAAAAGTTCACGTTAAAGTTTCGTGTTTTGCTTTTTTCTTTGAAACCACCTGGGGCATTGAGTTGAAACTTCATACATTTATTTGAGGTGTTAAGACGGATTTACAGACCAAGTTCCATAACTCTGACATGTATTTTGACAAAGTTATGGCCTTTTTGTCGCCCACGATAGTGGAGTGAGACATAGCAGTCACTTTTCCGGCGACGACGGCCGCTTTTACAAATAGCTATATCTCGGCAACCCCTGCTTGAATTTTTCTGAAACTTTGTTAGCTGTATTGTTTGCATTTTCAGGGTCAAGGTCATACTTTGTCAGATGTATTGTTTGGTCATGGGACATCTGTCAACGTCAACATTTTCATGGTCAAGGTCATAATTGTGCAGAACTTGACCTTTGTTAGGTAACTTAACCTCAAAACTTAACCTTTCTTATATCTAAGCAACCTCTGCTTGAATTTTTCTGAAACTTTGTCAGATGTATTGTTTGGTCATGGAACTTCTGTCAACGTCAACATTTTCAGGGTCAATGTCATAATTGTGCAGAACTTGACCTTTGTTAGGTAACTTAACCTCAAAACTTAACCTTTCTTATATCTCGGCAACCTCTGTTTGAATTTTTCTGAAACTTTGTCAGATGTATTATTTGGTCATGGGACATCTGTCAACGTCAAAATGTTCAGGGTCAAGGTCATAATTGTGCAGAACTTGACCTTTGTTAGGTAACTTAACCTCAAAACTTAACCTTTCTTATATCTCAGCAACCCCTGCTTGAATTTTTCTGAAACATTGTCAGATGTATTGTTTGGTCATGGAACTTCTGTCAACGTCAACATTTTCAGGGTCAATGTCATAATTGTGCAGAACTTGACCTTTGTTAGGTAACTTAACCTCAAAACTTAACCTTTCTTATATCTCGGCAACCTCTGTTTGAATTTTTCTGAAACTTTGTCAGATGTATTATTTGGTCATGGGACATCTGTCAACGTCAAAATGTTCAGGGTCAAGGTCATAATTGTGCAGAACTTGACCTTTGTTAGGTAACTTAACCTCAAAACTTAACCTTTCTTATATCTCAGCAACCCCTGCTTGAATTTTTCTGAAACATTGTCAGATGTATTGTTTGGTCATGATACATCTGTCAAGGTCATAATTTTCAGGGTGAAGGTCATAATTGTGTAGAACTTGACCCTTTCTTATATCTCGGCAACCCCTGCTGGAATTTTTCTGAAACTTTGTCAGATGTATTGTTTGGTCATGGGACATCTGTCAACGTCAAAATGTTCAGGGTCAAGGTCATAATTGTACAGAACTTGACATTTGTTAGGTAAATTAACCTCAAAACTTAACCTTTCTTATATCTCAGCAACCTCTGCTTGAATTTATCTGAAACTTTGTCAGATGTATTGTTTGGTCATGGGACATCTGTCAACGTCAAAATGTTCAGGGTCAATGTCATAATTGTGCAGAACTTGACCTTTGTTAAGTAACTTAACCTCAAAACTTAACCTTTTCTTATATCTCAGCAACCCCTGCTTGAATTTTTCTGAAACTTTGTCAGAGATTGCAATTATTTACAATTTAATGTAGTATTATTGATCACTCTTTACTTCATGTGTGAATACATATATTAAGATATATACACATGTAGTGAGTTTATTATTTATCATGACATGTTGATAACAATGCATTGACAGACACTTACTTTTTCACATTTATCAACTTTACTTTCTTTTTGCATAGTGATACCATTTAATATCTGATTTTCTTAGAAGGGCGAGACACCCTCAGCCCGAGGTCTTGTTTCTCTAAATTTCAGTAGTGAGTGGCATAATCTAATGTTTCAAGTTGGTCGTAAGTCATATTGAGTCGTATGACTAATCATTTAAACGGCGGATGGTTTTTACCTGGGAGAATGAATTATGGATTTATCCATAGTATACAGAAAAAAGTACCTCGGTAATAATCACACAATTAACATGCATACCTCTAAATGCACTTGTGTGTGTAATGTCCATATATGGTATTGGCCTACTTAATTATTCATACCTCGGTATGACTATAAAAGTTCAATGCCAGAAATAAGGCTAATTCTTTGATTTCAACCTGATGGGCATAATCCACAGGTAAAACTGTTCATGTGTATGAATTTTCAAGTCTGTAACTCAACTAGAAATGATATACCTCGATATGTGGGTGTTCCGTCATATACCTCTCTATATACTATAAACAGGTATGTGTGTGTGTGTGTGTGTGTGTGTGTGTGTGTGTGTGTGTGTGTGTGTGTGTGTGTGTGTGTGTTTTAATCCCAGAGCTGCCGTAGAATTACATCACATTAACACAGATGGCCTACCTGGAAGTTTACTGCTGGAATAAGTTGAATTCAGAAACATACACAGCTCAGTGCTTTCGTCAGAACGATATTTTTTTAACATACTGCAATAGAAAAAGAGCCATGGATAACCGTTTTATTATTTATTTATTTTCTTAGAGAGATTCGTCTAAGTTCGAGAGAAATTCTTCTAGCATTGAGATATATCCCGTAAAAAATACATCGCTCTTACTTCAAGAGATATCTCTTTTACAGCAAAACATATAACTAAAGACAGATATATTCTATAAATTGTTAGTTAGTGAGATATCCCTCTCAAATATTTGAAATTATATTGTTTACGTATAAAACTATAAATAGTTAAACGACTCGTTATGCAGATACATTTGAGTCGAGCTTCAAGAAATCCAACCGTTTCGAATATGAAGACATGTGTACAAAGAAATATGTATTTGTAAATTAATAAAAATGTTATCAATATTATTATTATATTATTATTATATTATTATTATTATTAGTAGTAGTAGTAGTAGTAGTAGTAGTAGTAGTAGTAGTAGAAGTAGTAGTAGTAGTAGTAGTAGAAGTAGTAGTAGTAGTTGTAGGAGTAGTAGTAGTAGTAGTAATAGTTGTAGTATTTATTTATTTATTTATTTATTCATTTTAATTCCTCCTAGTGGAGATTGATAAATAACAAATAATCACAAGTTTAAGTTAAATTAACAAATAGTATGGATATAGAGCATCGTTATGCAGTTCATGTACAAATAATAATATGAATATATACACTGTTATATAGTGAGATTTACTGCTTTCCTTCATGGATATGTGCTTTATGACCGTGTTTCATCTTTAAGGTTCGAGCACAGAACGCAGTTAAGTGCATTTTGGAGCTATGTGTGATTTCCGACTCACAGAGATCACACTAGGTTCCTAAGGCAGCTATAGGCATACACAAATGAGTGCTCGAGCATTAGTATTTCTGTTTCATGTGAAATATCGGTTTCCAGTTTTGAACCTAGAATCTTCAACATGAAACTTTCAGATGAGTCCGAGCTAAGTTCTTCCGCAATACCAGCATTAACCTCATGTTGTATGCTTAGTATGAACGACGTTTTCTGCGACGTCAAACATGGACACTCACGAATAACGTGTTTTATACCATCGCTGGTAAACGCATAGCACAGTTTACAATACAGATTGTCAGCATCCGGAATGTTTACCCATATTTTTGCAATTGTTCTGGCAATATTTGGCTTAACCTCTGTAAACACATCGTAAATAACAC
>JASEVX010000562.1:22500-87560 GCA_031761405.1 Serripes groenlandicus
AATAATTTTGTCTCTTATACCAAGTAATAAGTATGTCCCATAACCATGTAATAATTATGTCCCTTAACCATGTAATAATTATGTCCCTTAACAATGTAATAATTATGTCCCTTAACCATGTAATAATAATGTCCCTTAACAACATAGTAATTATGTCCCTTAACCATGTAATAATTATGTCCCTTAACCATGTAATAATTATGTCCCTTAACAATGTAATAATTATGTCCCTTAACCATGTAATAATAATGTCCCTTAACAACATAGTAATTATGTCCCTTAACCATGTAATAATTATGTCCCTTAACCATCTAATAATTATGTCCCTTAACAATATAGTAATTCTTTCCCTTAACCATTTAACAATTATGTCCATTAACCAAGTAATAATTATGTCCCTTAAACATTCAATAATTATATGTCCCTTAACCATGTAATAACTGTGTCCCTTAACCAAGTTATAATTATGTCCCTTAACCAAGTAATAAATAAGTCCTTTAACCATGTAATAATTATGTCCCTTAACCATGTAATAATTATGTCTCTTAATTAAGTAATAATTATGTCTCTGAAAGCAAGTTATAATTATGTTATGCGACATGCGTCATTTGTCTTCCACCAATGGGCTAAGTCTATGTGGAAAAGCAGCCAGTTGCTTGGGAAGATTGTTGTGTGGAGTACTGGTGTGAGAAAACCAGGAAACGCATGAGTAGGTGAACTGGCCGCCGTGATATAACTGAGAAATTGTAAAAACCGGCGTTAAACCCCAATCAATCAATCAATCAATATAATTATGTTCCTTAACCATGTAACAATTATGTACCTTAACCATGTAATAATTAAGTCCCTTAACCAAATAATAATTATGTCCCTTAACCATGTTATAATTATGTCCCTTAACAATATAGTAATTATGTCCCTTAACCATGTAATTATTCTTTCCCTTTAACACGTAATAAGTATGTCCCTTAACCATGTAATAATTATCTCCCTTAACCAAGTAATAATTATGTCCCTTAACCAAGTAATTATTCTGTCCCTTAGCCATGTAATAATTCTGTCCGTTAACCAAGTAATTATTCTGTCCCTTAACCATGTAATAATTATGTCCCTTAACCAAGTAGTAATTGTGTCCCTTAACCATGTAATAATTATGTCCCTTAACCAAGTAATAATTATATCCCTTACCCAAGTAGTAATTCTGTCCCTTAACCATGTTATAATTATGTACCTTAACCATGTTATAATTATGTACCTTAACCATGTTATAATTATGTACCTTAACCATGTTATAATTATGTACCTTAACCATGTTATAATTATGTACCTTAACCAAGTAGTAATTGTGTCCCTTAACCATGTAATAATTATGTACCTTAACCATGTTATAATTATGTACCTTAACCAAGTAGTAATTGTGTCCCTTAACCATGTAATAATTATGTACCTTAACCATGTTATAATTATGTATCTTAACCAAGTAGTAATTGTGTCCCTTAACCATGTAATAATTATGTCCCTTAACCATGTTATAATTATGTACCTTAACCAAGTAGTAATTCTGTCCCTTAACCATGTAATAATTATGTCCCTTAACCATGTTATAATTATGTACCTTAACCAAGTAGTAATTGTGTCCCTTAACCATGTAATAATTATGTCCCTTAACCAAGTAATAATTATATCCCTTACCCAAGTAGTAATTCTGTCCCTTAACCATGTTATAATTATGTACCTTAACCATGTTATAATTATGTACCTTAACCATGTTATAATTATGTACCTTAACCATGTTATAATTATGTACCTTAACCATGTTATAATTATGTACCTTAACCAAGTAGTAATTGTGTCCCTTAACCATGTAATAATTATGTCCCTTAACCATGTTATAATTATGTACCTTAACCAAGTAGTAATTGTGTCCCTTAACCATGTAATAATTATGTCCCTTAACCAAGTATTAATTCTGTCCCTTAACCATTTAATACGAAAAAAAAACATAAATGGGTTTTTTCGCTTATAGGTAACAGGTGTGAATTTTTTTTTTTTTTTTTTTTTTTCAATAAACCATGAAGCTTTCTGAAATGAAACTGGAAAAATCCATGGGGGCGGCCAATTTGGATATGTATAAAAAGCAGACGTAAAACGCAGATTGAAAATTATTGTCGGATTTTTATTTTTATTTTTTTTAAATCGGTATTTTGGGAATGTATAAAATGAGCAGAAAAACACGGATTGAAAATTATTGTCGTCTTTTTAATCATTTTTTTTTTAAATCGATATTTAAGATAATTTAAGTGCTGTGTTATGTTGGAATTAACATTTGTACGAAAAGTTAAAAATAAATGGAAATCTGTAAGAAATATGTTTTCCCGTTCGTCAAGAAAACGACAGCATTAGCCTTCTACGCCCGAAACTAAATTTTGACTGTATCGTAGCCAAAGAAGGACGTGACGTCATTTCCGTTACACTTCATCTTGGCGTAACGTCAATGGAGCGACGTCGTTTCCCGCAAAAAAATGGTATCAACATGAAAGACCCCAAATTCCTATACATGAGCTATTGACTCACTCATTCAAAGTATAATTATTTATCAAACATTGTGGCAAAATGATAACTGTCTCATAAGAAGCAATTGTTCTTGTGGCGATAATCTTTTCCTAAATCGTCTGTTGCATAGGCCTCAGAAACCGTCTCTAATAGGGAAAGGGTTTAGCAGAAATGTGACCCCTAACATAATTTGTTCCAGTCATATTGACTGGTTGAAAAAGGCAGTCGCCAGATGGCATCAGAAAACGGCTGATCTATTTGCTTCTTTGCCATAATGCAGGTGATCGATTAAGTCTTTACTTTACTATTTTCTGTTCAAATAATAGACAACAGCAATACGAATTCCAAATATGTTTTAATAATGCAAGAAACATGACATTAACATTATTATTGTCTAGTCAATTACTTATAAATCCTTTGTTATGGCCAAAGTATGCTCTTTAATTTTTGTTTATAATTACCTTGCGGTTTTTTTCGTAAATAGGTAGCACCTATAGATATATTAGTTATGTACCTTAACCATGTAATAATTATGTACCTTAACCAAGTAGTAATTCTGTCCCTTAACCATGTAATAATTATGTCCCTTAACCATTTAATAATTATGTCCCTTAACCATTTAATAATTATTTCCCTTAACCATGTAATTATTCTTTCCCTTAAACACGTAATAATTCTGTCCATTAACCATGTAATAATTCAGTCCCTTATCAAAGTAATAATGATGTCCCTACACCAAGTAATAATTATGTCCCTTAACGAAGTAATAATTATGTTCCTTAACCAAGTAATAAGGCGGCCCTAAGGTGCCCGTACGGTAGCCTTGTGTTATGACACACCCTGCTGGCAACGCAAGGCAATCGCACGGTTACCGCACGCTCGCCGCACGCCATCCGTACGTGGTATGTGTGTATGACATATGATATGGTATGATAATATAATATATGATGAGATATTTAATAAGGCGACCGTGCGTCATCACTTCAAAGGACGTACGGCAGCCGCAGGATTTCTGTCACCTCAATTTCAAAATATGCCGGGCGGCTTCCCTAACATATGTGACTGCTACAGTATTTGACCGTGGGAATGCTGCGGCGATCCTTTAGTTGCTATTGGCCGTATATATTTAAGACCTCACGGCTGACGAGGTAAATGTAAATGTCCCTCAACAATGTAGTGTTAGTTTCTTTTTTTTTTCAAAGCAATGATTTTGTTCGTATTAATGTGATAATTGTGTCCTTTTTCAATGTAATAATATTGTCACTTGTTAATGTTATGATTCTGTTCTATAACCATGTAATGCCCCTTATCCATGTAATAAGTTGTCCCTGTTCAATGTAATAATTGTGTCCCTTCCATTCTTAAACAATTAAGAAGTGTGTCCCTTATCAATGTTTTAATTGTGTCCATTTTCAATGTATTAATTGTGTCCCTTTTCAATTAATTATTAATTGTGTCTGTTTTCAACTGTGTCTCTTTTTAATGTATTAATTTTGTCTCTTTTCAATGTATTAATTGTGTCTCTTTTCAATGTATTAATTGTGTCCCTTTCAATGTATTAATTGTGTCCCTTTTCAATGTATCAATTGTGTCCCTTACCTTTGTAATGAGTATTACCCGTTACCATGTAAAGACTATGTCCACTCTCCAGGCGATTCCGTAATAGTATGAATAGATTCCGAACAGGTGTAAATCCTAGTTCAAACGTCGAAAAGATGATGAGTGAGCCACGTCATAAGAAAACTGGCAAAATGAGAAATTGCTCACTATCCAAATCAAATGCGTTTTCAAACTTACAGAGTGTTAGTAGATAGTTGAAATACACGGTCATCGCTGTTTTAGGTCACCTGTAAAACTTACCGTTTCAAATGGGTCAGAATGCGTTTTCAAACTTACCGAGTGTTAGTATATAGTTGATACACACTGTCATCGCTGTTTTAGGTCACCTGTAACACTTACCGATTCAAATGGGTCAGAATGTGTTTTCAAACTTACGGAGTGTTAGTAGATAGTTGATATACACTGTCATCGCTGTTTTAGGTCACCTGTAAAACTTACCGATTTAAATGGTCAGAATGCGTTTTCAAACTTACAGAGTGTTAGTAGATAGTTGATATACACTGTCATCGCTGTTTTAGTTCACCTGTAAAACTTACCAATTTAAATGGGTCAGAATGCGTTTTCAAACTTACAGAGTGTTAGTAGATAGTTGATATACACGGTAATCGCTGTTTTAGGTCACCTGTAAAACTTACCGATTTAAATGGGTCAGAATGCGTTTTCAAACTTACAGAGTGTTAGTAGATAGTTGATATACACGGTAATCGCTGTTTTGGGTCACCTGTAAAACTTACCGATTCAAATGGGTCAGAATGTTTTTTCAAACTTACCGAGTGTTAGTAGATAGTTGATACACACTGTCATCGCTGTTTTATGTCACCTGTAAAACTTACCGATTCAAATGGGTCAGAATGTTTTTTCAAACTTACCGAGTGTTAATAGATAGTTGATACTATGGTTATCGCTGATTTAGGTCACCTGTAAAACTTACCAATTCAAATGGGTCAGAATGTTTTTTCAAACTAACAGAGTGTTAATAGATAGTTGATACTATGGTCATCGCTGTTTTAGGTCACCTATAAAACTTACCGATTCAAATGGGTCAGAATGTTTTTTCAAACTAACAGAGTGTTTGTAGATAGTTGATACTATGGTCATCGCTGTTTTAGGTCACCTGTAAAACTTACCAATTCAAATGGGTCAGAATGTTTTTTCAAACTTACCGAGTGTTAGTATATAGTTGATACACACTGTCATCGCTGTTTTAGGTCACCTGTAAAACTTACCGATTCAAATGGGTCAGAATGTGTTTTCAAACTTACCGAGTGTTAGTAGATAGTTGATATACACGGTAATCGCTGTTTTGGGTCACCTGTAAAACTTACCGATTCAAATGGGTCAGAATGTGTTTTCAAACTTACAGAGTGTTAGCAGATAGTTGATACTATGGTCATTGCTGTTTTAGGTCACCTGTAAAACTTCCCGATTCAAATGGGTCAGAATGTTTTTTCAAACTAACAGAGTGTTAATAGATAGTTGATACTATGGTCATCGCTGTTTTAGGTCACCTATAAAACTTACCGATTCAAATGGGTCAGAATGTTTTTTCAAACTAACAGAGTGTTTGTAGATAGTTGATACTATGGTCATCGCTGTTTTAGGTCACCTGTAAAACTTACCAATTCAAATGGGTCAGAATGTTTTTTCAAACTTACCGAGTGTTAGTATATAGTTGATACACACTGTCATCGCTGTTTTAGGTCACCTGTAAAACTTACCGATTCAGATGGGTCAGAATGTGTTTTCAAAGTTACCGAGTGTTAGTAGATAGTTGATATACACGGTAATCGCTGTTTTGGGTCACCTGTAAAACTTACCGATTCAAATGGGTCAGAATGTGTTTTCAAACTTACAGAGTGTTAGTAGATAGTTGATACTATGGTCATCGCTGTTTTAGGTCACCTGTAAAACTTCCCGATTCAAATGGGTCAGAATGTTTTTTCAAACTAACAGAGTGTTTGTAGATAGTTGATACTATGGTCATCGCTGTTTTAGGTCACCTGTAAAACTTACCAATTCAAATGGGTCAGAATGTTTTTTCAAACTTACCGAGTGTTAGTATATAGTTGATACACACTGTCATCGCTGTTTTAGGTCACCTGTAAAACTTACCGATTCAAATGGGTCAGAATGTGTTTTCAAACTTACCGAGTGTTAGTAGATAGTTGATATACACGGTAATCGCTGTTTTGGGTCACCTGTAAAACTTACCGATTAAAATGGGTCAGAATGTGTTTTCAAACTAACAGAGTGTTAGTAAATAGTTGATACTATGGTCATCGCTGTTTTAGGTCACCTGTAAAACTTATCGATTTAAATGGGTCAGAATGTGTTTTCAAACTTACAGAGTGTTAGTAGATAGTTGATACTATGGTCATCGCCGTTTTAGGTCACCTGTAAAACTTCCCGAGTGTTAGTAGATAGTTAATATTCATGGTCATTGCTGTTTTAGATCATCTATAAAACTTACCGAGTGTTAGTAGATAGTTGATATTCATGGTCATGCTGTTTTAGGTCACCTGTAAAACTTACCGAGTGTTAGTAGATAGTTGATATTCATGGTCATCGCTGTTTTAGGTCACCTGTAAAACTTACCGAGTGTTAGTAGATAGTTGATATTCATGGTCATCGCTGTTTTAGGTCACCTGTAAAAGAAAGGAAGAGTTAGTTAGGAAAGGTCTTAACTACGATCTATTTAAACGAAATTATATCCGATTTCACTTCTTAGGTTTATGGCGTGTCTTTGCAAAACATAACCAGTGCATCACCGCCGTCCGATCGGGATCAGCACTGGTCGCAACTTAGACATAGAAGGTTTCACAAAACTTGTACAAAGCAGTATCCATTTGCGTAATAATTACGCTAAGGTTGGTATTCTTGAAGCACCATACTAGAAATACTAGTACGTTAAGATTGGTTTTCCTGGAGCACCACACTAGAAATATGAGTACGCCAACGTTGGTTTTCTTGTGGAACCACACTAGAAATACTAGTACGCTAAGGTTGGTTGTCCTAGAGCATCACACTAGAAATACTAGTACGCTAAGGTTGATTGTCCTGGAGCACCACACTAGAAATACTAGTACACTAAGGTTGGTTGTCCTAGAGCACCACACTAGAAATACTAGTACACTAAGGTTGGTTGTCCTAGAGCACCACACTAAAAATACTAGTACACTAAGGTTGATTGTCCTGGAGCACCATACTAGAAATACTAGTACGCTAAGGTTGGTTGTGCTAGAGCACCACACTAGAAATACTAGTACGCTTAGGTTGATTGTCCTGGAGCACCACACTAGAAATACTAGTACTCGAAGGTTGGTTGTCCTAGAGCACCACACTAGAAATACTAGTACACTAAGGTTGATTGTCCTGGAGCACCACACTAGAAATACTAGTACACTAAGTTTGGTTGTCCTAGAGCACCACACTAGAAATACTAGTACACTAAGTTGGGTTGTCCTGGAGCACCACACCAGAAATACTTGTACACTAAGGTTGATTGTCCTGGAGCACCACACTAGAAATACTAGTACACTAAGTTTGGTTGTCCTGGAGCACCACACTAGAAATACTAGTACACTAAGGTTGGTTGTCCTAGAGCACCACACTAGACATACTTGTACGCTAAGGTTGCTTTTCTAAGAGCACCACACTAGACATACTAGTACGCTAAGGTTATTTTTCTAAGAGCACCACACTAGAAATACTAGTACGCTAAGGTTTGTTTTCCTGGAGCTATGCTCGTTTATAAGTAAACTAATTACGCTAAGGATGGTTTTTCAAGAGCACCACTCATCTACATGTGTAAACAATACTAGTACGCTTAGATTGGTTTTAATGGGGCTATGCTCGTCTATATGCGAAATAACTACGCTTGCGTTGGTTTTCCTGGAGCCATACTCGTCTGAACGTGACATATCTACCCTAAGGTTGGTTTTCCTGTAGCCATACTCGTCTGAACGTGAAATATCTACGCTAATGTTGGTTTTCCTAGAACACCACTCATCTACATATGTAAGAAATGCTACCACGCTAAGGTTGGTTTTCTTGGAGCTATGCTCGTCTGTACGTGAAATATTACTCTCAGAGTGGTTGTCCAAGAGCACCACTCATCTACATGTGTAAGAAATACTGGTACGCTAAGATTGGTTTTCCGAGGCTATGCGTTATGTAATTACGCTAAGGTTGGTTTTCAAACAGCACCGCTCGTCTTCACTCGTAATAATTGCGCAAATGTTGGTTTTCCTAGAGCACCGCTCATCTTTGCTTGATATAATTATTTTCATAGAGCATCGCTCGTTTACATTTGTTATAATTACGATAAGGTTGGTTTTCATAGAGCACCGCTCATTAACTTTTGTTATAATTACGCTAAGGTTTGTTTCCATACCTTGTTAAAATTACGCTAAGGTTGTTTTTTATTGAGCACCGCTCATCTGCACATGTAATAATTACGCAAAGGTTCGTTTTCAAAGAGCATCGCTCATCTACATTTGTTATAATTACGCTACGGTTCGCTCTCATAGAGTATCGCTTATCTTCATTTGTTTTAATTACGCGTAGGTTGGTTTTCATAGAGTATCGCTCATCCACACTTGTTTTAATTACACAAAGGTTGCTTTTTATAGAGCACCGCTGATCTACGCAAGTTATAATTTCGCTAAGGCTGGTTATCAAAGAGCTACGCCCATCTACATTTGTTATAATAACGCAAAGGTTGGTTTCCATAAAGCACCGCTCATCTTCACTTTTTACGCTAAGGTTGGTTTCCATAGAGAAACGCTCATCTATATTTGTAGCACTTACGTTGAGGTTTGTTTTCATAGAGCACCGCTCATCTACATTTTTAATGATTACGTTAAGGTTGGATTTCATAGAGCACCGCTCATCTACACTTTTAATAATTACGTTAAGGTTGGTTTTCATAGAGCGCCGCTCATCTACACTTTTAATAATTACGTTAAGGTTGGTTTTCATAGAGCACCGTTCATCTACACTTTTAATAATTACGTTAAAGTTGGTTTTCATAGAGCATCGCTCATCTACACTTTTAATAATTACGTTAAAATTGGTTTTCATAGAGCACCGCTCATCTACACTTGTAATAATTACGTTAATGTTGGTTTTCATAGAGCACCGCTCATCTACACTTTTAATGAGTACGTTAAAGTTGGTTTTCATAGAGCATCGCTCATCTACACTTTTAATAATTACGTTAAGGTTGGTTTTCATAGAGCACCGCTCATCTACACTTTTAATAATTACGTTAAGGTTGGTTTTCATAGAGTTACACTTATCTACACTTTTAATAATTACGTTAAGGTTGGTTTTCATAGAGTTACACTTATCTACACTTTTAATAATTGCCTTAAGGTTGGTTTTCATAGAGCAACGCTCATCTACACTTTTAATAATTACGTTAAGGTTGGTTTTCATAGAGTTACACTTATCTACACTTTTAATAATTACTTTAAGGTTGGTTTTCATAGAGTTACACTTATCTACACTTTTAATAATTACGTTAAGGTTGGTTTTCATAGAGCACCGCTCATCTACACTTTTAATAATTACGTTAAGGTTGGTTTTCATAGAGTTACACTTATCTACACTTTTAATAATAACGTTAAGGTTGGTTTTCATAGAGTTACACTTATCTACACTTTTAATAATTACCTTAAGGTTGGTTTTCATAGAGCAACGCTTATCTACACTTTTAGTGATTACGTTAAGGTTGGTTTTCATAGAGCACCGCTCATCTACACTTTTAATAATTGCGTTAAGGTTAGTTTTCAAAGAGTGACACTTATCTATACTTTTAATTAGTACGTTAAGGTTGGTTTTCATGGAGTGACACATATCTACACTTTTAATAAGTACGCTAAGATTGGTTTTCATAGAGCAACTCTCATCTATATTTGTCATACTCACGTTAAGGTTTGTTCTCATAGAGCGACGCTCATCTACACTTGTTTGAATTATGTTAAGGTTTGTTTTCATAGAGCACTGCTTATCTTCACTTTTAATAATTACTAAAAGGTTGGTTTTCATAGAGCGCCGCTCATCTACGCTTGTTACGCTTAGGTTGGTTTTCGGAGAGCAACGCTCATCTATATTTGTTATACTTGCGTTAAGGTTTGCTTTCATAGAGCGAAGCTCATCTACACTTGATATAATTACGTTAAAGTTGTTTTTTATAGAGCAACGTACATTTTTGGATTCAATATATAGTTTAACAAATTCTAATTATAGATGAGATGAGAAAGGGTATATGTATATCCATTTTTCTTAATTGTCGTCTTAGTTCCCAGTATTATTTACACAAAAGGGAGGAAATATATACCATAACAATGTAGCCACAACACACGAAAACAAAACGGAGGTTTTTACAATAACCGACCCAACTATATGTGTGTATAGTTGGTTTGTAAATATCGCTCTTTAAAAGCCTCCAGTATGTATGTTGGACAAGATGTCGAAGAGACAAAATTCAGTTCAGAATGTGCCTGAAGATGGCGGCTGATCTGATTCTTCGCTGGTCGCAAAGTTCCGAAATCCGGTTTTTGAATGGCGTGACTCAAACTCAAGCGAATGGAATTTGGAAGTAAATCCTTGTTTTTATTCTTCCTTGTTTCTGTGAAGTATAGTTGATTTGGTTTGCCTGAGATTTAACGTCATTTTCAGCCTTATTTTAGTTATGTTGACGCAGATCATTTCACAAGCCAATGGTTTTTTTTTTCTAATTTTAACGCAACATTTGTGTACACAACTTTCTTTAAATGCAACTAGCTACTATCTTGAATATACTTTTTAGATAACTGGCATATAATTAATTGCGTTTTTTCAAAGTGACAATCATCGGAAAGAAAGTAATGATTGCCGAAACGAAATTCACACTCCATGACCCCTGGATTTAAAGCCCTCGAGATATCCGATTGAAAAATCTTAGTTGCTATAGTGTTGATTATCGTTTGTATGATTTAAACTTTTCCCTCATACAGACTCTTTCTGACACCTCTGCAACAGATAACTTTTGAAAACATTGTGGCAAAACAAGACATTTCTACACACTTGTTATAATTACGCTAAGGTTGTTTTTTATAGAGCACCGTTCATCTACACTTGTTATGCTGAGGTGGGTTTTCATAAAGAGCCGCTCATCTACACTTGTTACTCTAAGGTTGGTTTTCATAAAGAGCCGCTCATCTACACTTGTTACTCTAAGGTTGGTTAACATAAAGCACCGCTCATCAATATTTGTTACGCTTACGTTAAGGTTTGTTTTCATAGAGCACCGCTCATCTACACTTGTTACGCAAAGGTTGGTTTTCTTAAAGATACGCTCATCTACACTTCTTACGCAATGATTGGTTTTCTTAGAGATACGCTCATCTACACTTGTTACGCAAAGGTTGGTTTTCTTAGAGATACGCTCATCTACACTTGTTACGCAATGGTTGGTTTTGATAGAGCACCGCATAGCTACACTTGTTACGCAAAGGTTGGCTTTCATAGAGCACTGCTCATCTACATTTATTATAATTACGTTAAGGTTGGTTTCCATAAAGTACCGCTCATCTTCACTTTTTACGCTAAGGTTGGTTTCCATAGAGAAACGCTCATCTATATTTGTAGCACTTACGTTGAGGTTTGTTTTCATTGAGCACCGCTCATCTACATTTTTAATGATTACGTTAAGGTTGGTTTTCATAGAGCACCGCTCATCTACATTTTTAATGATTACGTTAAGGTTGGTTTTCATAGAGCGCCGCTCATCTACACTTTTAATAATTACGTTAAGGTTGGTTTTCATAGAGCACCGCTCATCTACACTTTTAATAATTACGTTAAGTTTGGTTTTCATAGAGCACCGCTCATCTACACTTGTAATAATTACGTTAAGGTTGGTTTTCATAGAGTTACACTTATCTACACTTTTAATAATTACGTTAAGGTTGGTTTTCATAGAGTTACACTTATCTACACTTTTAATAATTACCTTAAGGTTGGTTTTCATAGAGCAACGCTCATCTACACTTTCAATAATTACGTTAAGGTTGGTTTTCTTAGAGTTACACTTATCTACACTTTTAATAATTACGTTAAGGTTGGTTTTCATAGAGTTACACTTATCTACACTTATAATAATTACGTTAAGGTTGGTTTTCATAGAGCACCGCTCATCTACACTTTTAATAATTATGTTAAGGTTGGTTTTCATAGAGTTACACTTATCTACACTTTTAATAATAACGTTAAGGTTGGTTTTCATAGAGTTACACTTATCTACACTTTTAATAATTACCTTAAGGTTGGTTTTCATAGAGCAACGCTTATCTACACTTTTAGTGATTACGTTAAGGTTGGTTTTCATAGAGCACCGCTCATCTACACTTTTAATAATTGCGTTAAGGTTGGTTTTCATAGAGTGACTCTTATCTATACTTTTAATTATTACGTTAAGGTTGGTTTTCATGGAGTGACACATATCTACACTTTTAATAAGTACGCTAAGATTGGTTTTCATAGAGCAACGCTCATCTATATTTGTCATACACACGTTAAGGTTTGTTCTCATAGAGCGACGCTCATCTACACTTGTTTGAATTATGTTAAGGTTTGTTTAGAGCACTGCTTATCTTCACTTTTAATAATTACTAAAAGGTTGGTTTTCATAGAGCGCCGCTCATCTACGCTTGTTACGCTTAGGTTGGTTTTCGGAGAGCAACGCTCATCTATATTTGTTATACTTGCGTTAAGGTTTGCTTTCATAGAGCGAAGCTCATCTACACTTGATAAAATTACGTTAAAGTTGTTTTTTATAGAGCAACGTACATTTTTGGATTCAATATATAGTTTAACAAATTCTAATTATAGATGAGATGAGAAAGGGTATATGTATATCCATTGTTCTTAATTGTCGTCTTAGTTCCCAGTATTATTTACACAAAAGGGAGGAAATATATACCATAACAATGTAGCCACAACACACGAAAACAAAACGGATATTTTTACAATAACCGACCCAACTATATGTGTGTATAGTTGGTTTGTAAATATCGCTCTTTAAAAGCCTCCAGTATGTATGTTGGACAAGATGTCGAAGAGACAAAATTCAGTTCAGAATGTGCCTGAAGATGGCGGCTGATCTGATTCTTCGCTGGTCGCAAAGTTCCGAAATCCGGTTTTTGAATGGCGTGACTCAAACTCAAGCGAATGGAATTTGGAAGTAAATCCTTGTTTTTATTCTTCCTTGTTTCTGTGAAGTATAGTTGATTTGGTTTGCCTGAGATTTAACGTCATTTTCAGCCGTATTTTAGTTATGTTGACGCAGATCATTTCACAAGCCAATGTTTTTTTTTTCTAATTTTAACGCAACATTTGTGTACACAACTTTCTTTAAATGCAACTAGCTACTATCTTGAATATACTTTTTAGATAACTGGCATATAATCAATTGCGTTTTTTCAAAGTGACAATCATCGGAAAGAAAGTAATGATGGCCGAAACGAAATTCACACCTCATACAGACTCTTTCTGACACCTCTGCAGCAGATAACTTTTGAAAACATTGTGGCAAAACAAGACATTTCTACACACTTGTTATAATTACGCTAAGGTTGTTTTTTATAGAGCACCGTTCATCTACACTTGTTATGCTAAGGTGGGTTCTCATAAAGAGCCGCTCATCTACACTTTTTACGCAAAGGTTGGTTTTCATAAAAAGCCGCTCATCTACACTTGTTACGCTAAGGTTGGTTAACATAAAGCACCGCTCATCAATATTTGTTACGCTTACGTTAAGGTTTGTTTTCATAGAGCACCGCTCATCTACACTTGTTACGCAAAGGTTGGTTTTCTTAAAAATACGCTCATCTACACTTCTTACGCAATGATTGGTTTTCTTAGAGATACGCTCATCTACACTTGTTACGCAAAGGTTGGTTTTCTTAGAGATACGCTCATCTACACTTGTTACGCAATGGTTGGTTTTGATAGAGCACCGCATAGCTACACTTGTTACGCAAAGGTTGGCTTTCATAGAGCACTGCTCATCTACATTTATTATAATTACGTTAACGTTCGTTTTCGTAAAGCTACGCACATCTACACTTGTTACGCACAGGTTGGTTTTCATAGAGCACCGATCATTTACATGTGTTATAATTACGTTAGGATTAGTTTTCATAGAGCACCGCTCATCTACGCATTCTACAATTACGTTATGGTTGGTTTTCATAGAGCACCGCTCATCTACGCATGTTATAATTACGCTTAGGTTGGTTTTCATAGAGCACCGCTCATCTACATCTATTATAATACGTTAAGTTAGTTTCCATAGACCTACGCTTATCTGCGCATGTCATAATTACGCTTAAGTTTGTTTTCATAGACCACTGCTCATCTACATTTGTTTTAATTACGTTAAAGTTGGTTTTCATAGAGCTACGCTCATCTACGCATGTTATAATTACGCTAAGGTTGGTTTTCATAGAGCACCGCTCACCTACATTTATTATAATTACGTTAAAGTTGGTTTTCATAGAGCAACGTACATTTTTGGATTTAATATATAGTTTAACAACCTCTAATTATAGATGAGATAAGAAAAGGTATATCCATTGTTCATAGAACACCGCTCACCTACATTTAATATAATTACGTTAAAGCTGGTTTTCATAGAGCAGCGTACAGTTTTGGATTTAATATATAGTTTAACAACCTCTAATTATAGATGAGATAAGAAAGGGTATATCCATTGTCCTTAATTGTCGCCATATTTCCCAGTGTTACATATACAAAAGGAAGGAAATATATACCATAACAATGTAGCCACAACACACGAAAACAAACCGGTGGGTTTTAAAATAACCGACCCAACTATATGTTTTGTATACTTGGTTTGTAAATATCGCTCTTTAAAAGCTTCCATTATGTATGTTGGACAAGAGAGCGAAGAGAAAAGATTCCGTTCAGGCTGTGCGTCAATATGGCGGCTGATCTGGTTCTTCGCTGGTCGCAAAGTTCCGAAAGTCCGTTTTTAAATGGCGTGACTCAAACTGAAGCGAATTGAATTTGGAAGTTAATCCTTGTTTTTATTCTTCCTTGTTTCTGTGAAGTATAGTTGATTTTGTTTGCCTGAGATTTAACGTCATTTTCAGCCGTATTTTAGTTATGTTGACGCAGATCATTTCACAAGCCAATGGATTTTTTTTCTAATTTTAACGCAACATTTGTGTACACAACTTTCTTTAAATGCAACTGGCTACTATCTTTAATGTACTTTATAGATAACTGGCATATAATTAATTGCGCTTTTTCAAAGTGGCAATCATCGGAAAGAAAGTAATGATGGCCGAGACGAAATTCACACTCATGACCCCTGGATTTAAAGCCCTCGAGATATCCAATTGAAAAATCATAGTTGCTATAGTGTTGATTGTCGTTTGTATAATTTAAACCTTTCTCTCATACAGACACTTTTTGACACCTCTGCAGCAGATAACCTTTGAAAACATTGTGGCAAAATAAGACATTTCTACACACTTGTTATAATTACGCTAAGGTTGTTTTTTTATAGAGCACCGCTCATCTACACTTGTTACGCAAAGGATGATTTATATACAGCACCGCTCATCAATATTTGTTACACTTACGTTAAGGTTTGTTTTCATAGAGCACATGTAGTTCATCTACACTTGTTACGCAAAGGTTGGTTTTCTTAGAGATACGCTCATCTACAATTGTTACGCAATGGTTGGTTTTGATAGAGCACCGCATAGCTACACTTGTTACGCACAGGTTGGTTTTCATAGAGCACCGGTCATTTACATGTGTTATAATTACGTTAGGATTAGTTTTCATAGAGCACCGCTCATCTACGCATGTTATAATTCGCATGTTATAATTACGCTTAAGTTTGTTTTCATAGACCACTGCTCATCTACATTTGTTTTAATTACGTTAAGGTTGGTTTTCATAGAGCTACGCTCATCTACGCATGTTATAATTACGCTAAGGTTGGTTTTCATAGAGCACCGCTCACCTACATTTGTTATAATTACGTTAAAGTTGGTTTTCATAGAGCAACGTACATTTTTGGATTTAATATATAGTTTAACAACCTCTAATTATAGATGAGATAAGAAAGGGAATATCCATTGTTCTTAATTGACGTCATATTTCCCAGTATTACATATATACAAAAGGAAGGAAATATATACCATAACAATGTAGCCACAACACACGAAAACAAACCGGTGGGTTTTAAAATAAATAACCGACCCAACTATATGTTTTGTATAGTTGGTTTGTAAATATCGCTCTTTAAAAGCTTCCATTATGTTTGTTGGACAAGAGAGCGAAGAGAAAAGATTCGGTTTAGACTGTGCGTCAATATGGCGGCTGATCTGGTTCTTCGCTGGTCGCAAAGTTCCGAAAGTCGGTTTTTGAATGGCGTGACTCAAACTGAAGCGAATGGAATTTAAGTTAATCCTTGTTTTTATTTTCCCTTGTTTCTGTGAAGTATATTTGAATGTGTTTGCCTGAGATTTAACGTCATTTTCAGCCGTAGTTTAGTTATTTTGACAGGGATCATGAATAAGTGAACTGTCGCCGTGATATAACTGAAATATTGTTGAAAGCGGCGTAAAACCCCAATAAATAAATAAATTAGTTATGTTGACGCAGATCATTTCACAAGCCAACGTTTTTTTACAAATTTTAACGCAATATTTTTGCAGACAACTTTCTTTAAATGCAACCAGCTACTATCCTTAATAGACGTTTTAGACAACTGGAATATAATGAATGACGCTATTAAAAGTGACGTTGGTCAATAATCGGAAAGAATGTTGGCCGAAACGGAATTCGGACTCATGACCCCTGGATTAACAGTACTCGTGATACACGATTGAAATATCATAGTTGCTATAGTGTTGATTGTCGTTTGTATAAGTTTAACCTTTCCCTCATACAGACGCTTTTTGACGCCTCTGCAGCATATAACTTTTGAAAACATTGCGGCAAAATAAGAAATTGCTCACAATGCTTTCAAATCTAATTAATGATTAAACGGTCATTTATGGAGATTGTTCATGTTTCTGCCGATATGTTTTTAAAGTCTTTGGCTGCAGAATTGTTTTCCTTAAGACGGCGTTAAGCAAGATGCATTTATTAAATCCAAACTAAAGAATTCTTTATCACTCAGGTGTTTTCTTGGTGATAAGCGATCTACAATGTTTAAATTAGCTTGTTGTCCTGGTCAAATGGGCATACACCTGGTGAGGGTTTATTCTCGATTGCCCCACATTTTCATTGTTGGGATAAAATTCGATGTAGGTCATCACAATGAAATAACTGAGAAAAAGGGAAAGAACATTCGTTTCAGTCAATCTCACGAAATAATATCCCTTCTGGTTAATGCTCATTAATAAACCTAATAAAGACAGTTTTAAAGATATATTTTGACCAAACACTTCTTCTTTATATTTAAAATCAGTATATACATGGTGAATATCGAAATGGAATTACCACTATTCTGCTAGACTTATATATTTCTGACATGTATTTTAATTTTAAATAACACTTATTTTTGTAACATGTTCGCTGTGTACGTATACCTGAAAACCAAGATAAGATAGCAAACTGAACTCGGTTAACATTGTTCTCGAAAACAATAAAAATAGTATTCATGGCAGGATAAGGGCTAAGCAAAATCCTATATTTATATAGTCTGCTAATTTATCAAGCATGTTCATGCGTAACAAACGATGCAGACCAATATAAGAATTTCATTAAGAGTGAGCACATATGTTCAGCATTAACCTGGAATTTACTTACTACACATTTGTGACCATCAAGAACCACACTAGAGCTTAATTACAGCTTTAGCAATGTTACCAAAGGATATATATTTTGATTTGTTTAATTCACTAACAATTAGTTGAGTCTTTTTAAAAAATAAAACAAATTACTTATAGGCGGTGTTTTGTTTGTTTGATGGTTTTGTTGGAAAAAAGCGTATCGAAAGTTAACATGAATTTTTTAAATTATATTATTGTCATTGTCGGAAAATAACATACAAAACGTCAAATTGATGTTTTAATAATTCAATTCAATACAATCCTTTATTAACAAATATCTAAAAAAAATGCGTCTATAGTCATATACAAAGTGGAAGGATATGGCTTAGACAAACATGTTGAAGAATTATTTCACCGGCAATTGCTATCGGGGATAATTTACCATATGGAAATAAAGAGTAGCTATAACTTTAACGCACTATAACTCTTTAATTAATTAAGTTATTGCTTAGGTGCAAACGGCTCCATAAAATATAATTATCTATCTTTAATATGTATATTTTATTTTTCGAGAAAAATATGATTTAAATGGTCTTTTTTTAGGTTACATAAACGTTGTCAATATCATATAGACAAAGAACAAAATAAAAGTACCAATTCACTTATAATCGATGTATATCAAATATTATTATATATATTTCTTAGGTGCAAACGGTCTCGGATGCTGCACTTCTTCATCTACAATGTAATTTTTATTTCATCAAAATAAATTCAGATTTAGATGGTCTTTTTTGAAGATATATTTGTAACTTCATGATCTCGGATTTGTTCGTGAAAGTCCGGCAATGCTCCCGATTTTACCCGAAGTTTTATGACCCTCATAAAGTCAATTTGTTATCACCAGGGGGTCTGAAGCGAGTCGCGTATCCCTATTACACAATCATTAATAATATATACATGATCTATACGCTAATCTTCAATGTGAAATGATGTATCTTTAACAACTGCGAATAGGGGAAATCGGACAAAAAGAAACAGGATAATAAGCAATTTTCATTTCAGGTTTAATTATTTTTTCAATAAATGTATTTAGAATTTATGTTTTATTTATGCGAAATTTTAACTTTATTTATCTGAAATTGCAATGATTTTTTCCACTTTCCCCCACAATGTTTCTTTCCACCCCTTTCGAATATCCGACAGAAAATATAATTGCGTGCACAGAAAAAATTGCTCATTATAATCAATTTCTCCTTTTCCAATAATGTTTTCTTCAACCTTTTTTTAACATCTGACAGAAGACTAGCAACAGTTCTAATATTTGTTTTAATTGTTGACAGAATATATCATTGCGTGAAAGGGAGAAATTGCTAATTATGAGCAATGTCTCTTCTCCCACAATGTTTTCCTTTCGCTTTTTCAAACATCTTCACACAGATATGCATAATACGTAAAATAGCATTGCAAAGTGAAACAAATATTAGCACTTCAAATTGAGTTACATATATTATTGTAGGTTTGTAAATAGTTTAATAAGACTAAATTTTTTTGAACAATTTTAAACAAACAAAAATGTATCAAAATTAAAGAAAATCATTACAATATCAAGAAGATACATTAATCCTCTGCTAGTTTGTATCTTTTTCATATTTGTAGACTTAAACATATTAATTTGCATTGTATTTTGGAAAATGTGTTGCTTTTTATCCTGTTTTCTTGTTGTCCGTTGCTTTTTGTTCTGTTAATTTTTATCCTGTTTCTTTTTATCCTACACTCGCGAATAGAAGGGGTATATTATACATTTAGTAACAGAACGTAAATTGGTAATTTACTGCTGTAAAACATTCCTGCCGTAAATGATATAATGCGTGTTTTTTTCTGTTTCTGGTTTTCGGCAAGCGTGTGTATGTGGGAAAAGTTTACGATAAAATCCACCTTACTATGTTGTGAATCAAAAACTAAATTTCAATCAACTCTATTGACCGCAATTTACAAATATCAGACTTTACCCATACATACGCATTTTGACGCATCAATAGTTCACTGGTTTTAAAAACAGTGTATAAATTGGAGACAGTAATCATTATTCATTAATCAATTATTAATTAATGATTTCCATTCTATTCAATTGTCATTTAATTTAGTTTAACATCCATGATTTAGCCATGGAGATTTTGCATACTTATATGTATATCATTAGTCTATTTGTTATGTTTCATCATGTAGATGCTTATGTATATACTGGTTAACATGGAACGTGTGTCAATAAATACTATTAATTTACAGATGTTTTGGTTTTATCCATATAAAGCTATAAATCAGTTTATTTGGCTAACTGTCCGACACGACTATCCCCGAGGCGTTAATTGTTTTATTACCCCGTTCACAACGTGTGATCAATTATCGGTCAATAACGGAACCTAACGGAGATTAACGAATGAATTGTTTCAGACCGCAGATAGGCTTATCGATATTTGATATTTATCTGATGATCAAAATTCTTCGGTATGAGTAAATAAACATATAACTATATAGTATGTCAGATAAATAATTGTTGGTATATCAAATGAAAAAAAGTACACGGTAAGAATAGGTTAGGGCACAGCAAAAAAGCTTTATTACGTCATCGCGAAAAGAATAATTCCTTCCGAAATATATCTGCATAGATTTATAAATACTTTCTTTTTTGAACGTGACAGTAATTTGTTAAATTTACAAATATTGGGCCATTGCATATAACCAAGATGATTTTGTCTGATATCTGAAAATTTTGGACAACATAAAAGAAATGATATATATTTTTGATTAGGTTGGGAGTGCAAACTTTGCAATGACTCTGTTCTCTTGGAATACCATTAAAACGACCAGATTCAATTTCCAACTTATAAGAACTTAATCTAAAACAAGCAAATAATTTACACCATTTGTTATTAGAAATAGTATCTAAATATTTTTCATAAGATAATTCTTTTTTGAACTTACAATAATATGCCAATTTTAGCGAGTATTAATTGACATATTCCAACTTTGAACAAATTGGTCATAAGCCTAGTTTTAAATATCGTAAAATTATTAAATTTTCTGTCATCTTATATGTGTAAGGCCCGGATGATCAATTATTGAATTAATCTACATTGCCCAACAATTAGTAGAAATAGTATCACATTGATCCAAATAAGTGTCATATAACGAAGAGTTGATGTTTGACATTATCATGCACAGAACGTTTATTACAGATAACAGGTTGAGATAGTCTTCCAATTTCATAAAAAAATGCGTTATTTGGCGTTTGTTTTTTAACACCTAACAAATATCTTAGAAAACGTAAATGCAAATTATCAATATCTTTGAAAGTGTAGACTCCCTAAATTTCTGCACCATATAATAAAATTGGAACAACCTCTCATCGAACAGTAAAATCTTCGTTTTGATACCTCATGGAATTTTATCAAATAAGTTTTATAAATTACCACAAGCTCTTAAAGCTTAATTGCTTAATTTTGTAAACAGTAGTCATTTAATTTACATTTGTTCATTTGCGCAAACAAATGAAGAAAAACAATAAAGAATCCATGTCAAATTTGACTGGAGAATGTAAACTTGAAAAACCTTTCCCTAACCTGTTTTAGCCCATGCCATAAGAGGTACATAGGTTTCCAAAATAAGGGACATGCGAGAAGACACACTGGTGGGGGGGAGAAATCATCTGATCGTAGAATTGTTGTTGAAAAAGACGTAAAACACAGTTCACAGTGAAAGCTACGTTAAAACAAAGTACATACGAGCAGACACAACTTCGTACATGTGAGATGATTGTAGGTCCGGCAGTTTGGTTTATTTTAAGATATTTCTATGAAACAATCATTGTCCGTGTTTGATCCTATTGTCCGTTTAACAGGTTGTAAACATACTCAACGAGATGCTTTCACAATTGTCTGCTGCAGATCTATTGTATGTTGAAATGGGTTATTATCGTATTCAGGTACGTCACGTTAACCTTTTCCAACATACACAAAAATCCACTTAACGACATTTAACATATTTTAGCAAAACATAATTATGGAATATCTTTATCAAAGAAAGAATATCTATATTAACAAATTAAATAAAGTTAAAATCATTGTGTCAAAAGGGAAATGAATATTTCAAATGTCGACTGCTGCAGATCTATTGTATGTTGAAATGGCTTATTATCCTATTCCGGTACGTCACGTTTACATTTTCCAACATACACAAACGTGCAATGGACGACATTTAACATATTTTAGCAAAACATAATTATGGAATATCTTTATCAAAGAAAGAAAATCTATATTTACAAATTAAATAAATTTAAAATCATTGTGTCAAAAGGGAAACAAATATTTTAAATGTCGACTGCTGCATATCTATTGTATGTTGAAATGGGTTATTATCTTATTCCGGTACGTCACCTTTTCCAACATACAACAAAATGCAATTGACGACATTCAACATATTTTAGCAAAACATAATTATGGAATATCTTCATCAAAGAAAGTTTATCTATATTTACTAATTAAATACAGTTAAAATCATTGTGTCAAAAGAGAAACATATATTTCAAATGTCGACTGCTGCATATCTATTGTATGTTGAAATGGGTTATTATCTTATTCCGGTACGTCACCTTTTCCAACATACAACAAAATGCAATTGACGACATTTAACATATTTTAGCAAAACATAAGTAAGGAATATCTTTATCAAAGAAAGTAAGGAATATCTTTATCAAAGAAAGTAAGGAATATCTTTATCAAAGAAAGTAAATATATATTTACAAATTAAATAAAATAACAAATATTATGCTGCAGATGCGTTACAATAAGTTTACATGTGGGAAAGGATTATAGAAAGAAAAACTGCATTGCCACACATACACGCCGATGTAACTCGAGTACAATTTTATAACACATACCATAATATGATTCTACAGTACGACCAATTTGATAACATTGTTATAAAATGAGTAATTGCTTGAAAGAGTGATGCGCAATTAACGATTAAACGGTTAAATGTTGGTGGGAGGGGAGCAAACAGACAGAGAATCAGATATACATAGAGAGAGGAGAAAGAGAAAGAGAGACAGAGACAGAGAGAGAGAGGAGAGAGAGAAAGTGAGAGAGAGATAGAGAGAGAGGGAAAGAGAGAAAAAAAGAGAGAGAGAGAGAGGGGGGCTAGAGAGAGAGAGAGAGAAAGAGAAGGAGCAAAAGAGAAAAAGGCAAAGACAGATAGAGAGAGACAGAAATATACTTCAGCATTAAATACCTCTTTTCTAAGTAAATAGTTATATTCTTCTTGCATCTAGAGAGGTAAATAAATAGTTATGTCGTTGCAGTTATCGCATATACATTTAAGCGTACATGATTTAAATAACTTCCTCAAACTAAGTGGGGGAAGCTTAAACTATTTAAATTTTGAGGCGTTGTATTGAGAGAGAACTTCCTTTTACCCTTTCCCTTATACAACACATCTGCAGCAGATCACTTTGAAAACTTATGGAAAAGTTAGTTTAATGATCCCTGAACTATAAAACCTAAGGAACCCATATTTTAAAAAAGTCATATATGGTAATACATTTTGGAAACATCAAACATAAAAAATAAATGTTTCTAGCGGATGTTGACCGTACAGTCGCCAAATAAAGTGTGCGCACTGTAAAGTAGTTCACACATTCTAATTCAATACTCAAAATACGCAAATGTCATGTATAAAATTAACTTCGTAATAACGCAGTTTCTGTTGAAAAACATACCTCTGGAAACACAAATATTTATGGTTTTGATTCAGTAGATAATTTTGCATGCTAAACAGAATTCGGTTACTTCCGTGAGATTGTCGGAGACACCCGAGTCACATACATGTAAGCATCCTTAGTATTGGCGGAAGGATCCGATGTCAAACCTAGTTTTCGGTTTTCATCTTGGATAATAAAACAATATCCCGCCGATTTATAATTCATTCAGTGGAATGTAATTATATCGACTTTCTTCTCTGCAAGGTTTTACATCATTTGTAAACACATAAACATTATTGTTTCAAGTGCCCATGTTATGGTCAATTGGGGTTGATACTTCGAGTATTATCTATTAACTTATTTAAAGATTGTTATATTTTTTTTGACAAACATTGCAGACCAACAGTAAACTGTTTGATTTGCAACAACTCCGGTCGCAAAAGCCTAAAGTAGTTTCCATAGAGGACAGCTAAACTCCCTTTCATTTTGCAAATACAAAATAATCTCTAAAGTAAATGCGTTTTTTCAGGAAATAATATCTAAGCTTTAATAAATACGCATACGAAGGGTAAACCCAAAGTTATAGGACTTACTTTATAACTTATGTATACAATGATACACATTGATTTTGATCAAATATGCATGTTTATTAACGCTTTACTTTATTATGACTTAATACTACAAAATGTGTATGGTAATGTTCCATGGTTTCCCTCATGATAATCATGAATATCAATGTACAAAAACGTCACTTACAAATTGACGTAAACTGAAATAATAATAACGCCCGTATCGCTCCACTGTCATTAGGCAAATATTATATCACTATTGCCATATAGTGATAAACAGCCCCGCCTCCTAGCGGCCATGTTTTTTGTCCAATCAATATGGCTTGGAAGAAGCTTGTAAGGGACCAACCTAGAAACATTTCTACACAATTATTTGAAAATCAGTCACATTTTCACTACAGCCATTTACAGCAAAACAACCTCTCCTGGCGGTCATGTTTTTCCACTAATCAACAAGATTTGAAGAATGTGAGCCGAGCCCAGGTAGCTCAGTCGGTAGCAATACAGGCTATCAATCCAGGGGTTGCGAGTTCAAACTCCAGCTCAGCCAACATTCTTTCCGACAAAGGTCACTCTGATAAGCGTTATTCGCTCTCCACCAAAGATCTAACAGTCTATGTTGTGTTAAGTACTGGTATGAGAAAGCCTACAAAACTATTAGAAAATCGGCAAACTAGTTTGGGGGGAGAATTTTCTTTTTTTAAATATTTCGATTTTCATTGAAACCAGAATTTTGCATGGATCCAACAATTTAAAGGAATTGAATTTTAGAAGAGAACATTGCAAGGATGGAGTTTTATCCAAATTGATCCAGTGGTTATAGACTAGAAGCAGTTTGAAGACAAAGTTTTAAAACCACACACGACGGACATTTTGCCATGACATAAGCTCGACTGGCCTTTAGGCATTGGAGCTAAAAATGAAAAATTACAAGAAATTAAAAATGATATCACGACGAAAACAGAACCTATACAATATTTCGAGCTATAAATGGAGGTGCCCAGGAGTCATGCAGCTACTGGCTATGTATATATGCAAATGGTTCATGGTTGGAGGAGAGAAACGCCACCTTGCAAGAAAACAGTGCTCACAGTGATAGGAACAGTACACGTGCAAAACGTGTAGGTATAACTGTTTCAAACATATTTATTCACGATTTTAAACCTTTTCCCCTTGAATCGGCGTCGTCAGAACAGACGTGTCCCGCCCGCACAGTACTTATAATATTCATAATCTCTCAACCAAATTTTGATATATTTAAAATTCACAAGGTCTCAAGGGTCAAAAACTTGCTTTTTCTAGAGCTCGGCATTCTTTTCACCTTGCCAAAAAAAAAATCACCTATCTGGACTTTTTTCCAACTGAAAATACGTGTTTTCAGGACGTTCGTTCTTCTCTTCATTAATTGTGTTCATATCTTCCGATACACCGGTATCTGGTTGGTGGCTGGTCCGAAAGTTTTCATTTTGTAACACGAAATAATCGTGTCCGCTGATATTACTATCTCTTGTACGGTCAAACAATTCAGAACCAGTCTTGTCTGTTCCTCTTAACACACCATCGGTTTTATCCGACTCGCCAGATGGATGTTTGTTATCCGTTTTATCATCAAATTGAAGACCTATATAAACATGTTCTTCGGTTGAAGCTGCGTCGTTTACTGGCGACCTTACTTCAGAGGTTTTCAGTCCTGTGTAATTATCTTGGCTGGTGTTCGGATTATCTATTTCGGCGTACTCGTCCTCTGGCGTGTTTGGGTCTAAGTCCTTCTTTTCCGATTCGTTTTTGAAATACAAGACGTTGGTCTGAGTCGGTGGATCTGTTCTGTCCGACAGCATATGTTTCGCAAGTACCTATAAGAATGATCGTGTAGATGAGATATCAGTTTGTTAACTGTAGTATATATGTATCAATCAACTATGTTTTGTATTAATTAGTATACAGATGTCTAGTTAAGGGGGAGTAAGCAGGTTTTGTCTCCCCATTAAATCTCTCTTATTACCTTACCAAACCATATGTTGTGGGTACTCAAAAAAAATCGGCTCTTTTGAGTACCCACAACATAGGGGTTGAAGGTCGTATACGAATTTAAGAACACTTACTACTTGCATTTAATAGAACTCTAGTTTATACACATAGCTCTAAATGAATATTGTTTACATAAGGATATAATATAACAGAAATCTACCTTATATTACAATGGTTTACACTATCAATTTTTACCATACAATTAATAAGATATGATTTAACCTTTTCCCACATACACACGCTTTCTGACGCCTCTGTAGGTGACGACTTTCGAAAACATTGCGACAAGAGGAGAAATAGCTCAAAATGAGAAATTTCTCCTTTAACCACATAGTTTTCAACGTTTAACAACAATTATACTTTCATTTATAGAGTTTATTCAAATCTGTGTGTAGATGTTTTCTAAGTCGTCTGCTGCATATGTGTTGTATGTGGGGAAAATTGAAAGGTGTAAATGAACATATACACACAACAATGTGTAAATGAACATTTAAACATAACAAGGTGTAAATGAACATATACACACAACAAGGTGTAAATGAACATATACACACAACAATGTGTAAATGAACATATACACACAACAAGGTGTAAATGAACATTTAAACAAAACAATGTGTAAATGAACATATACACACAACAATGTGTAAATGAACATATACACACAACAATGTGTAAATGAACATATACACACAACAAGGTGTAAATGAACATATACACACAACAATGTGTAAATGAACATATAAACACAACAATGTGTAAATGAACATATACACACAACAAGGTGTAAATGAACATATACACACAACAAGGTGTAAATGAACATATACACACAACAAGGTGTAAATGAACATATACACACAACAATGTGTAAATGAACATATACACACAACAAGGTGTAAATGAACATATACACACAACAATGTGTAAATGAACATATACACACAACAAGGTGTAAATGAACATATACACACAACAAGGTGTAAATTTCAAATACTATCTATAAATGAGCTATCTAGATACATATGATTATAACAATCCGTCTTGAAAGTGCATTGTTGTGGCGTGCCAAATCTAATGACTATCAGGACTAGAAAGTTTCTTTTACCCTTTCCCTTAATACGACAATTCTGCAGAAGACGATTTTAAACATATTTTGTCAAAAAATAGAAAATCTCTATAATTGAATGGATAACCTATGACTAAAAGTGGAAAATATTGTGGCAAAAGGAGAAATTGCTCGTTTTGAGCAATTTCTTTTTTTGTCACAATATTTTCATAAAACCGTCTGCTGCAGAGGCGTCAGAAAGCGTGTATATGAGGGACAGGTTTAAAATGTCTCTTCCTCTATTCAGTGTCTAGTTGATAGACACGCTTGATGTACATGTAGCGCAGGGAGTCATTTTCGCTATGACTGTCGGTACGTATGCGAATAGTTACTTACAAGAATATTCTACATGCAATCAGAACTATAATAATATATATTAAATTGATTAAATCGCCGAACTATGTCTGCTTTTTCGAGCTCGTAATATCTGAATCATTTCGACTGTATATTCACATAAAAAGTTATTTCGTTAGTAAATAGTGGTCAAGTAATTCCAATAAAAAATAATGTAAATGAACATCGCATCGTCTTTTGTATGTGAATATCGTCATGGAAATAGAATGATTGATGGATGATATTAATTCGCACAAATCGAAAGTCCAAATCAAGACAAGGTCACAATTTCTCATTAACATGTTTTATTTAAACATAGATATTTTTAATTTTACCAACAATTTAGATGACCGATTGCAATTTTAAGGGTTAAATGTATGGTTTGTTGCAGTTGTAAGAGTGTCACACGAAACAACCTACGTACTCAGCAAATAACGCCGAACACTAGCCCTTTACCTGAAGGTATATAACCGAGGCAAAATGTCTGTGAAGTTTGGTCAAGATTGGCCCATTTGCATGGAATTCAATTAGTGTAGCAATTCTGAATGGATATCTCCTAAGGAACCTTTCTGTGAGCTTTGGTTGATATTCGCCAAGTGGTTTAGGAGAAGATGTCATTTGATGAAATTGGTGTTGGATATCGGACAAGTGGTTTAGGAGAAGATGTCATTTGATGAAATTGGTGAAGGATATCGGACAAGTGGTTTAGTAGGAGATGTCACTTGATGAAATTGGTGATGGATATCGGACAAGTGGTTTAGGAGGAGATGTCATTTGATGAAATTGGTGTTGGATATCGGACAAAAGACGATGGACGACGTTCGTCAGATATCCAACGCTCAGGTTTTCTAAAAAGTCTTGTATAAAAAAAATATTACCTTTTTCGTGGCCCGATCTGAAGTCATTGCTTGTGGAGGCTTTACAGATTTTCTGAAACAACTGTAAAATTTAAAAAGACATTTACATTTTAAATATCTACTTTGCATATATGTATACACATATATAAGTAATAACTTTTATTTTTATATAAAAATAGCATTTGATTGCAAAGTATGCCTTTATTCAAAGCATTGGAAATGCTGCAGAGGGCATTTAGGAAAGGACAAAAACACGAAGACCTATTTAAAAGAGGCATTATAAAGTTTACAGCCGCATCTAACGATTAATGGTCTTAAAAACTCTTAATGCATCTAAGTACAGCCTCATCTAACGAGTAATGGTCTTACAAACTCTTAATGCATCTAAGTACAGCCTCATCTAACGATTAATGGTCTTACACACTCTTAATGCATCTAAGTACAGCATCATCTAACGATTAATGGTCTTACAAACTCTTAATGCATCTAAGTACAGCCTCATCTAACGATTAATGGTCTTACAAACTCTTAATGCATCTAAGTACAGCCTCATCTAACGATTAATGGTCTTACACACTCTTAATGCATCTAAGTACAGCCTCATCTAACGAGTAATGGTCTTACACACTCTTAATGCATCTAAGAACAGCCTCATCTAACGATTAATGGTCTTACACACTCTTAATGCATCTAAGTATAGCCTCATCTAACGATTAATGGTCTTACAAACTCTTAATGCATCTAAGTACAGCCTCATCTAACGAATAATAGTCTTACAAACTCTAAATGTATCTAAGTACAGCCGCATCTAACGATTAATGGTCTTACAAAGTCTTAATGCATCTAAGTACAGCCGCATCTAACGATTAATGGTCTTACAAACTCTTAATGCATCTAAGTACAGCCTCATCTAACGATTAATGGTCTTACAAACTCTTAATGCATCTAAGTACAGCGAAGACTCAGACGAGGTAATGCATTCGCAATGGAACTTCAGTTTGAAAACGTTTATTTCATCTGATTACATCTGCTTCTATATTATACGTGTTTTTTATATTTAGTTGATTTTAACATAATTATTTTACAATCGATTGTGAAACAAGTTTTCATCTTAATTTAATCAAGCTCGATTTCTGCTTCCTGGAGTTTTGACGAATACTCGCGCCCTTTGCGTTGACAAATTCCAAAGGAAAACCCCGCTCACTACGAGATTCGAACCTGAAACTTTTAGATTGGTACAAGAGCCCGACACTCTACCAATGTAGTCCTATCTTCTATTTAATTTGTTGATGATATCTTATTTGATCTAACTTATTCGTGTTTCAAAATGGCGTCAAAGGGAGGAAAACAATTTAGTTATGTGAACATAGTATTGAGAATGTAGCGAGACTTTTCCCAATAACTGTATGTATTGTATACTTTTAGGATCTCTGCACTAACCCGGTATTGGTCACCATGTATACGTGAGTTTTCGCAGTATATAGCTAGATAAGATTAACATTTCCAATAAAGGATAATTCTATAATTTACAAAGGTGATATTTGATATGTATCCACCTTAACTAGAGGCAAAGTACTTGTCCTTTCCAGGAAATGTGCCTCGTCTGTATCAGTGCTATTCACTGAACACGTAAAAGAACACAGGGGTCTTTTCGGAAAGAGCTAGGGTATCGCACCCGGACTCCCTTGTATCTAACTCTGACTATTGAATGTATCTGCACCTGTCAGAGGCTTGTACATACTATTGTGTACACTATCAAATGGAAATATTGGAGCTAAAAAGCTTATGCTCAATCAGAGCAATTGATCTCTATAATAACATTACATTACATAATAGGACCCGGTGAATAAGAAAAGGTACAATTGATAATAACGACACACAACACGATTTTAAACTATTTAAAAAGCTGTGATGCTTTGTGAAGTACTTTATGCTGGTGAAGTACTGTACACATGGTGGTTTAACACACATATTATAAATGAACGAATTTAAAATCTTACTCACAGTTGAGAAGCTCTTTTAATGTGAAGTAACCAAAGAAACAACAGAACCACGAGCACTCCTGCTAAGAATGACGTCACACCGATGATGATACCACTCTCATGATGACATGATCCTTGGTTCTCTGAGCATGCTCCTTGTATCTTGTCTGGTGAAATAAGATGGTAAATGTTGTTGGAGATTATGTCTGCTTTGAGTTTTAGTCCCGCAGGGTATTAAAGTTACACACAAACATAGTATAATCTACTCGAAACGTTTCCTTAAACGGATCTATCTTTTGAAAACAGTGTAGAATCCGAACTGCTGTTTTGCTGTTTTCTTGATGCTTTCCATAAAAAAAACACTCTTTAAAAGTATAAATAAATTACGAAAGTGATCTAGCATAAATCCTGCGATCACAGGAACACGTCGATAGCTCGAAGTAATGTATGAATCTCTTTCAATTTCGAGAGTAGAACCGCGATAGCTTAATCAATTAAAACGAGGATTATCAAACCATGTGTCATGGAATTGAGAAACGCCATTGTGACCAGCGTCTTCCACCATTGGGCTAAACAGACAATGTATAAAGGTAGCTAATTGCATTGGAAGAATGTTTTGTGGAGTACTGGTGCAAGAAATCAAGGAAAAACACGTTATGTGAACTGGCCGCCGTGATATAACTAATATACCCCTGAAAACGGCGTTAAACTCTTGTCCAAGGGCACTTTGCCCTGAGACCGGTAGACCAGGTCTGTCGGATCATACCAAATGTCTTTTGATAGGAACTTATGGATTCCCTCATTGGCCCTTAGGGTTGCGGGGATACCGTTAAGGCTGATGAGCCGGTGTCAGAAGAAATTATACCGATAGTACTTGTAACTTATCCAGGAGCGTCATGATACAACTGGTGTCAGAATAAATTATACCGGTAGTACTGGAAATTTATTAAACATACTCAGTGGGTGGATAAAGTGAATGTTATGTCGTTTTACAACAAAATCGTTTTCAATTTTAATATTTTATTAATTGACGATTTACGAAGGTCTTATCATGAATAGTATTAACGATCAATTTAACTTTTGGTTGTTTGAAGTTGTTTTACGCCGCTTTCAACATCCTTGTATTTGTCTGGTCAAAGTCGTTCGCAGGCATATCCAATGATGCGTGTACGACATTACCGGACGATCCTTAATTACTGGGACGGAAGCGCAGACAGAGCTAAATCTCGAGCGTGAAATAACATGAGCTTTGATCCTGCTAAATTCCAGCTTTTTCATGTATTCGTACATGATAATGGAATGATCTTGGCGTATACTCGTATATAGGAATTGTGAACATGTTGCTGTATGTTATACATAACTTGTTAAACCATGTTGTTTATTTGAAGAGAATGATAAGCACTGCCTCGGTGGTACAGTGGTACATGGTTCGCATCGGGTACGGGAGGTCGCGGGTTCGATCCCGGGTCTGGTTATACCAAAGACGTTAAAATGGTAGTAATTACTTCCCCTCCTTGGTACTCAGGATTTTGGGGTTAGAAATGCGACTGGCTCGCCGTTGTCAGGATAAATGGGCCAGTACTACTGGTAACTGGCAAAATTGTTAATAAGACATAAATCACCATACAAACGCACAAAAACATGATAATGTAAGTATCTAACATAGCTATCGCCACAAAGAAGACATTTACCCACCAGAATTCGGCTCTATTGAAGCAGAATTAGTTGAAGTTGACTGTGAGGCTTTGTTTGTAGTCGTTCGTGTGGTTTGTGTTGTTGATTGTGTTGGCGTTGTTGATGGCGTCGCACACGTTGGACAAGTACACTGTGTTGGTTGATACGATGAGAACGCCGTACGATCACTTGAAGTGGAGCGAGTGGTTTGTGTTGTTGATTGAGTTGGCGTCGTTGATGACGTCACATACGCCGGACAAGTACATTTCGGTGGTTTAGACAGTATATTCGTCAGATAATTTGATTCGGAAAATATTTCTTCAATGCGGTTTTGTAGGTTTTCAGAACAAGGATCAGATTTAAAATCTGAATACGACAGCATCATGATATATGGCTGCTTACTGTTGAAACAACCTGATGATAAAGGATACATACATATAAAAAATCCAGAAGTCTAAATGCATCTATGTCTAATGAAGGCTAAGACGATTCTCTACAAACAATTTCTCACCACAGCCTTCACAGTTTGCCTACATTTAGAAGTGCATTTGTACCATACCGATACAATCTGATGGAAAGAAACTAGAATTGTGTCCAACCTGTTCTGTTCTTTGAAACATGTGTATGGGCCACGTAACAGGTGTGACTTATTGGTATGACAAATGAGTTGTGCTTGTTGAAATTTTAAGCGTAGATTTGCCGTATCAACTAATCCGGAGAATAACATCACATAAACACAGATGGCCTACCTTTAAGTTTAATGCTGTATTTGGGTTTAGTTGATTTCAGAAACACACCAATGCACTGCTCCTTTACTTCAGTATTATCGCCAGAATTATAATCTGCCAAGGTATCCATAAACATGCTACAATGGAAAAAGCTATATGGATAACAATTTTATTATTAATTCGTGGTTTTTCTCTTAGAGAGGTACCTCTAAATCATAGATATATATTTTAAATCGAGACATATGTCTGAGTTAAAAATATATCTATCTCAAATATCTCAAATATTCGGAATTATCTCTTATTCTTAAAAAAAAGTTAAACGATTCGTGACGCAGATACATAGGAGTCGAGCTTCAGGAAATCCAACCGTATCGAAAATGAGACAAGTGTTCAAAATAAAATCTGTATCTGGAAATGTATACAAATAATAGCAATAGTAGTTATAATAATAGTATTCATTCATTCATTCATACTATGTAGGAAACATAGACCCCGATGTCAGTGATAACGATGTATATCAGTATTTAACAGATAGCGGTGTAAAATGTACATATATAAACATGTTTTATGGTCGATACGGATCTGCGGCTAAAATCAACATTCCAGAAAACTGCTCAAGCCAAGTCGAAGACGACGAGTTTTGGCCTCCGGATTTGACTATTCGTAAATGGCAAAGTAAAGCCGAAATGGAAAAGGAACGAACAAATAGACGATATGTGAAACGAAACACGTCACATAAAAGACGTACTAGATACGATACATACCGTGAAAACGAATATAACGACGACTACAACAAAAACAATTATGAAAATGAAAATAATTCACAGTCACAGAGTGTATATTATGATTACAACGATTGGAATGAAAACATTGACAGCTGGGCAAGTAGTAACACTGAAGCTTACTAACCTGTTTAGACGATATAATTAATCATTTATAATGTATAAGTACGCTTTTTCATATCTTACATTTATGACTTTAAACCTTATGTGTTGGAATGCGCGTGGCATTATGTCATCAGCATTTGCCCTTTCGGAATTTCTAGATGCAAACAGTGTAGACATTTCAGTGATTGTAGAACACAAACTCATGTCACATTCTCTCATTGTGTACACCCATCTATATAATAGGCGTATACATGCCAGCAGATAGTTGCATTGATAAATATGCAGAAACGTTGTATTGTCTGAGTGCAATTACACACAGTTGTTCAGAAAACGGCAACGTTATCCTTTTAGGAGACTTTAATGCAAAATTATTGTCATATGTACAAACTAAGAATAACGGGCACCAATCGGATAAGGATGGGTTATTCAGTGACTTTCTGTCCGATTCAGGATTAGTATCCCTTTGTAATACCCCATTGTTTCCAAACATTGAATATACATATATAAAATCCCGGTCTATTATCGATCATATACTTGTCGAAACGTCGTTTATTAAGAAATGCATGGCCATTGTAACGATATCCGAAAAAGAAGTAATTACTTCTGACCATTTACCCTTAATCGCTAAAATCTAACTGCCGCAATTGTCGGATCAAGCCCAACAATACAGCACAGCGACAGAGTCGCATGGAATAAATGTACACATGATATCATAGAAGAATATCACACAAAAAACTGGAGGATAGCCTCTTGACCGATATTATACATAGCTATACTACTCCAAACCAATTATCGGATTACATCGTAGCAGCGATTAACAATGCATCAGTCGAAACCCTTCCTAAACGCAAATTTAATAGACACGCAACACCATATTGGACTGCCGAAGTTAAGGCGGCTCACACTTACTCACGAGAAAAACGTAAAATATGGTTAATTGAAGGGAGACCACGGGGTATGTATTATCCCTCATATTTTAATTATAAGGCGGCCAAACGAGAATTCAGAAAAACCCAACGTATAGCATCGAACAATTACATAAACAATATTTTCCGAGAACTCGAACGATGTTCTCAGCTAGACTCTCGTCTATTTTGGAATTTAATGAAACGTCATAAAAAAAAAAACCCGGTAACACACATCAGAAATAATATATATAGGATCCATCATGAGTTTTCTTTGGAGATCAATATTTCTTAAATGAGTCTAGAAAAAGACGGTTATTAACCGAGCCTCTTGGCGAGGTTAATAACTCTCTTTTTCGAGACGAATTTAAGAAATCTTCTCCAAAGAAAAACGAGTGATGGATTCTTTTTATCACCTAAACAGTGTGTTTTAATGAAAAATATTGACAACATCAAAACAAAGACCGAATAACATATTCTTCATAAGAACTTTTGATTCACCACATAAAAAAGTAGTCCTCATCATTTTAAATAAGAATAAAAAAACAACAATGTTTTAAACAATTAAGACTCGTTATTTATTCAAAATAACGTATTATTGCATTTTTCAATGTGTAAAATTTAACAACTTAACAATAAACATAATAAAGATAAAGGTCAAAATGACGTCATCAGTAGTCGCGTGTATGACGTGTTTTACGATATCACACGTGTATGATATCGTTGTTCCTTGATTTGTTCTCAACTTGAAAATAAGGGTATTTATGTGATAAATAAAGATATTAACTATAAAGCTGAAAATGTCATAAGCGGGTTTGAAAAATACTTTACTGATATATTTGATACCCACGCGTTAAATCCCAAAGGTAAACTGGAAATAGAAGTCGATGAAACGCAGGAAAATTATGCTAGACTAAAACCTACTACAATAACGCTCTCACAAACAGTAGAACGCGAGTTCACATGTGACGAGGTTGAAAAGGCTTTAGTTGACCTTAAACGTGGGAAAAGTCCATCTCATGACAACATCACTAATGAACATATTATATATGGTAAAACACCAATAGTGCATGCCTTGGTAGAGCTCTTTAACTCTATTCTACGCTTTGAAAGTACGCCCGACTCCTGGCGTAATAGTTACATAGTACCGATCTACAAAGGCTCCGGAAAGCCAAAAAAATGACCCTACTAGCTATAGGCCAATTTCACTGATACCGTCATTCTGCAAAGTCTTTGAGAAGATATTGGGAGATAGAATGCATTCTTTATTATTATGTAATAAAACCATATTTCCATCTCCACAGCAACAATGGTTTCAAAAAGGGCTAAGTTGTATTACAGCCGCGTTGCCTACAGGAATCTATAAACGAACTCGCAGATCTACATAGTAAAGCATTCGTGGCTTTCATTGACTTTAAATGTGCCTTTGATAGCGTATGGCACAATGCGCTATTTTATTAGTCGCCGGGCAGAAGCCCGCGACTTCTATTTTTAATAGGTTTTCTGAAATCACATGGGAGGGGGGATTATTATTAGAAAGAAATACATTTAGATGTCTTGAACATATTACAATTGTGTTTGTTTAAAAACACTAAGTAATGACACATCTAAAATGAAATAAATATTCCAATGTTTTAGGTATTTTCAGTTTCTTTATTTTGACTCGCATTTATGATTTTTGTTTTATTTATGAAGACAAAACAGTCCCTATTAGCTAGACTGGTATACTTTATTTAACACTATATATACAACATGTAATCACAAGGCGATAACTACAAACCTTTACGTCGCACAGTCTAATTAATTTGTTTACTTACGCGCACCTGCGTGACTCGCGAATACCAACTGCGTAGATCAATCTCCTTTGCAGAGAGCCGCTCTTTACACTCACTTACAAATAGTAAATTATAGGTGATTTAAAATGTTTATTTGGTTCGAAACAAATGAAGAAAAGAACAAACCGAGATAAAACTGGTTTTAATGGGAAAAATGACTTTAAACGAACACTCTCTGGCTATAAAGAGAGTTTCAAGAACGACACCTCTGCGAATAAGAAAGAATCGGGTCTTTCGTACAAAATTATTTCGTCCTTGACAATTTTAAATGTGTCATTTAATTCCCTAAAGGCATATTGCTTCCGATCTGCATATTGTTATGCATCATTCACACAAGGGCTCTCATCATAATATAATTTTAAAACATGAGTAGTTTGTTATTTTCATTATAAAAAAGGAAGGAAAGAATTAAAATAAATTAACATGTTGTAGGGCTAAGTTTATGTTCGAAACTAAGTTTAAATTATACAATAATTTCAATGAGATTTAACTGTTTAGTTGATATTATATTTCGAAGGTGGTCTAATTTATAAATGTTCGAATACATTTCAACATTTGTTAAAGTATGATATAATTAGAATGCCAAGCTAATATCATTTTGAGAAAAAGAGAAAACTCATGTCTTCAGCGATTTAACCCTTATCTCATTGTTTTAAAAGTAGATTGCTGCAAAGGTGTCCACTTTAAAAGAGGAAAGGTAAAATGACGTGCTATTGCATGCACATCCTAAATTGTCTGTTTTGTGGTTTTATTGAAAAATAATAAAATTCAAATATTCTGACAAACATCTTGAAAAGTGTATGAGGAATTCACAAATCTTATAATTATTCCTTAATGAAAGCACTGTATACATACTAAGAGATTACTTATTTCCATTACTGTTTATGATCAATAATTAGTTGGTTGTGTGTATGGTCAACCTACTTTGGAATGGAGATTGATCATAAACAATGAAAGGCTTCAATTATCATTCACTTCGTTGACAAAACAATGCAAGTTATGATACATTTTCTCTTGACCCCACCCCTGATGTTCCAATATGCCCCTCAGTTGATAACTGTTTATTCAACTACGATAGTGTTAGTGTTATGCATAACTGCACTATGGATATCCGGCGACATTGATGCGTTGCATCAACTTTCTCTTGTAAACTCCATAATCTAGGAATAGTTGGAGAAGTATGGAGGATAATAAGGGATTCCCATACAAACTTGAATTGCTTTGTCATGGCAAATGGCAATAAATCACTCCCAGTCCCGGTAAAACGCGGCGTACGTCAGGGAGGGGTCGCTTCCACATTTTATTATCTTATCTTTATAAATGACTTACTTAAAGAACTTGAAAATTCAGAGTAATAGTAGTAGTAGTAATACTGGTATAAGTAGAAGTAGTAGTGGTAGTAGTAGTAGTAGTATGAGTAGTAGTAGTAGTAGTAGTAGTAGTAGTAGTAGTAGTAGTAGTAGTAGTAGTAGTAGTAGTAGTAGTAGTAGTAGTAGTAGTAGTAGTAGTAGTAGTAGTAGTAGCAGTATGAGTAGTAGTAGTAGTAGTAGTAGTAGTAGTAGTAGTAGTAGTAGTAGTAGTAGTAGTAGTAGTAGTAGTAATATCAGTAGTAGTAGTAGTAGAAGTAGTAGTAGTAGTAGTAGAAAAAGATGTAGTAGTAGTAGTAGTAGTAGCAGTAGTAATAGTAGTAGTAGTAGTAGTAGTAGTAGTAATAGTAGTAGTAGTAGTAGTAGTAGTAGTAGTAGTAGTAGTAGTAATAGTAGTAGTAGTAGTAGTAGTAGTAGTAGTAGTAATAGATGTAGTAGTAGTAGTAGTAGTAGTAGTAGTAGTAGTAGTAGTAGTAGTAGTAGTAGTAGTAGTAGAAGTAGTAGTAATATCAGTAGAAGTAGAAGTAGAAGTAGTAGTAAAAGTAGTAGTAGTAGTAGTAGTAGTAGTAGTAGTAGAAAAAGATGTAGTAGTAGTAGTAGTAGTAGCAGTAGTAATAGTAGTAGTAGTAGTAGTAGTAGTAGTAATAGTAGTAGTAGTAGTAGTAGTAGTAGTAGTAGTAGTAGTAGTAGTAATAGTAGTAGTAGTAGTAGTAGTAGTAGTAGTAGTAATAGATGTAGTAGTAGTAGTAGTAGTAGTAGTAGTAGTAGTAGTAGTAGTAGTAGTAGTAGTAGTAGTAGAAGTAGTAGTAATATCAGTAGAAGTAGAAGTAGAAGTAGTAGTAAAAGTAGTAGTAGTAGTAGTAGTAGTAGTAGGAGTAGGAGTAGTAGTAGTGGTAGTAGTAGTAGTAGTAGTAGTAGTAGTAGTAGTAGTAGTAGTAATATCAGTAGTAGTAGTAGTAGTAGAAGTAGTAGTAGTAGTAGTAATAGATGTAGTAGTAGTAGTAGTAATAGTAGTAGTAGTTATAGATATAGTAGAAGTAATAGTAGTAGTAGTAGTAGTAGTAGTAGTAGTAGTAGTAGTAGTAGTAGTAGTAGTAGTAATAATAGATGTAGTAGTATTAGTAGTAGTAGTAGTAGTACCATACTGATCATATTGATAAAGAGAAAATAAAGAGGAAGATGAAGACAATCTAAAGAATATAAAGAAACAATGTACCTCAACTGTCTTTCGAGATAATTCATGCTGTTTTTTACAAAATTTTCATCGAAAATTACAGCTTCTTTACAATTGTTCTCGGTCGCCATATATCCTGGACTTTTATCCTTGTCTGGTGAAATAAAACGGTAAAGGTTGTTTGAGATGACTCTGCTTTTGAATGATATATTTGCGGAATACGCCGTATTCAACAGTGATTTAGACGTACATGTATCTATGGTGTCCCAGTACTTGACTGGAACCTTCTCCCACGAGGTAGTGAAGTAACGCACATACACAGTATATTATTCTACAGTTACACACAAACGTACTACACTACAAGTTCATGTAATAACAGTGGACTAGCGATAACTCGAACATGTGGACATTTCTCGAAACGTTTCCTTGAACGGATCAATCGTTTGAAAACAGTGTAGAATCCGAGCTGCTGCTGTGCTGTTGCCTTGGTATCATTGTATCACTAACGTGCTTTCCATAAAAAACGCTTAAGTATAAATAAATCACGAAGGATAAATAAGCTTAACCGTCGATAGATCGAAGTAATGTATGAATCTCTTTCGATTTCGAGAATAGAACCGCGATAGCTAAGTCGGTTAAGCCGAGGATTTTCAAACCAGGTGTCATTGTTTCGAAGCCCGTCTCAACCATTTATTCTTGCCAATAATTGACAAACGCCGTTGTGACCAGCGTCATTCGTCTTCCACCATTGGGCTAAACAGACTATGTTGTAAAAGGGTAGATTGTTGCATTGGAAGAATGTTGCGTGGAGTACTGGCGCAAGAAAGCCAGGAAAAACACGTTATCTGAACTGGCCGCCGTGATATAACTAAAATACCCCTGAAAACGGCGTTAAACTCTTGTCCAACGGCACTTCGCCTTGAGACCGGGTGACCAGGGTGACCAGATACTTATGGATTCCATTCTTGGAGCTCAGGGTTGCGCGGATACCGTAACGGCTGATGAATCGGTGTCAGAATAAATTGTACAGGTAGTAATGGTTATATATCCAGGATAGCCGTGATATAACTGGTGTCAGAATACGTAATACTGGTAGTACTGGTACTTTATCCAAGAAAGCCGTCATATAACTAGTGTCAGAATAAATTGTACCGGTAGTACTGGTAATATATCCAGGATAGCCGTGATATAACTGGTGTCATAATAAATTGTACCGGTAGTACTGGTAATATATCCAGGAACGCCGTCATATAACTGGTGTCAGAATACGTAATACCGGTAGTACTTGTTATTTATCAAGGAACACCGTGATATAACTGAAGTATTTTTTAACGTAGCGTACAACAGCACTTAAACATTCTAAGTGGATGGATGAAGTGAATATATTGTTGTTTTACTACGAATTTGTGGATATTCAATGTTGATCTGTTATTGATTGCCGACAAAGGTATTTTCATTAATGGTATTAACGATCAAATTAAATTGTGTTTGTTTGTATGATGTTTTACGTCACTTACAACAATCATTTATAACCGTCAGTCGTCAATCGTAATAATAACCTCACAATCCTGAGCACCAAGAAGAAAAAGCCGTTGCAAGTCTTTTGCATGTTGATACGGTCAGGGATCAACCCCGTGACCGTCAAACCCGAGACAGATCAAGTGACATCCTTGTATATATCTGATCATAGTCGTTCGCGGAAGTCTCTTATGATGCGTGTACGTCATTCAATTAAGATCCTTAATTGCCTGGGCGGCAACCCATGGCTGAGTTGAAGAATAACTTAACATGAGTCTAAATCCGGCTAAATTCCAGCATTGCTTATATTCTTGCATGTTAATGGAATAGTCTTCTCTTATTGCGCGGGTGCATCAGCACCAGTGCATATATTGGTTGTATATCGCGCATGCGCCGTATTTTACTGGATATTTCCGTAGCAGTTTTCACTAGACTGGTTCTCGTTCGAGTTTGCAATAGAATAATAAGATTAGTGAACAAGTCCATTTATATGCGAGTAGTTTTTTTTATAACTTAAATGTAAATTAAAACCATAGTTTTTTAATAACACCCACCGCTCTCACCATTTGTAACGTGTACCGGCGTTAAACCATCTCGGGTCACCCATCAAGGCACTAACCGCGATGAACGTTGCTAAACTTTACACAAAGGTCAACTACTCTACCAACGTCGCTATAAAAGCCGGCTTCCACAGCAAGGCTGTAGAAGTGAAATGTATACATATACCTATACCCCGTTCCCGTTACATTAGGAAAATGGGAATTCATAAATGCGAAGTTATTGTGTTAAATTTTGTGATTTAAGAATATATTAAGGGGGGGGGGGGAAGAACGCGCATGCGCAGACTAATGTTTACAATAATTTTGGGAGATCGAGGTCAACATGTTGGGAAAAGTTTTTTTGTTTTTTTTTCGTTTTATTTATTTAACTAAAAACTATTATTATCATATATTTATATTATATATTTAAAAGCGGGTTTCGTGTTTTTCGAATCAAACAGTATTTCTTAAGCAATTAAATGCTGATTTCCGCGCCAATTGCTGCATCTTGCAGCAACTCTTGTAATATTTAGGAATGCGAAAATGTTGCTTTTTGTTATACATAACAAGTTAAACCAACTGTTGTTTATTTGAAGAGATCAGTACAACGTGATAAGCCCGCTTCAGCGATACAGTGGTACAGCGTCCAAATCGGATGCGGGATATCGCGGGTTCGTTCCCCGTTCGGGTCATACCAAAGGCGTTAAAAATGATACTCCTTGGCGCTCACAGTTTGTGGGGTTAGAATTACGTCTTAGTGGTGCTAGGCCAGTACTTATGGTAACAGGCAAATTTGTTAAAACACCATACAAACGCCCCGATAAAAATAATGATAAATAACATAGCTATCGCCCCCAAAGAAAACATATGCTCACCATAATTCGTTTCCCATGATACAGAATTAGTTGAAGTTGACAGTGAGGCTGTTTTAGTGGTTTGTTTTGTTGATTGAGTTGGCGTCGTTGATGACGTCACGGACGCCGGACAAGTACATTCCGTTGATTTAGACAGTATATACTTTGAATGGAATGGTTCAAGGCAGACTTGTAGTTGTCGTAAGTCCGTGTCCGAACAAGGATCATAATTAAAATCTGAATACGACAGCATCATAACATCTGACTGTCCGATGTTGACACAACCTGATGATTAAAGATAAAGGAAAATAAACTAAAAACTTTAAATTCTTTCAATATACAAGAAAATCGAAAGCCTACTTAAAAGCCCAATTTTGTGATGTCATCATTTTTGTTGTGTTTGTCACCTACCTTCTCCATCGTCCGTATGTCCGTCTATCCATCACTTACTTTTTGACATTCTGTTCTTTTGAACACTCCTGATATTGTTTTAATATCCTTATCAACAATGAGTTGTTAATGTCAGACTTTTGCTCCAAAACTCTCAATCTTTTGAAATAAAAAATAGGCTGCTCCAAAAAGCTGCAGAATTTAATAAGATAATCATATTCGTCCATTGATGTGAAACTATGATTACTTAATATATGGTCAGAACGGAGTGACCATAGTGTTGTGCTTATGGGATGATGTCTTTTATGCCCAAAACATATATTTTCATTTAAAAAAACAATATTAGGTTGTAATCCTTTTTGTCAAATTGACCATGGACAAACCAGCACCAGTTTTACACTGCTTGTATTCGGAAATCTAGCTTTTGAAACAATGTCTATTTTTATTTTTCGTTACATATAAACCTTTTCCAACAAACAACACTTCTGCAAGAAACGACTTTGAAAACATATATGTAATCATATGTAAAATCTCTATAGCTGAAAATATGATGATTGCATAGGATTCAACACATTGTGTCAGAATGTTTTCAATAGTCGTCTGCTGCTTATGCGTCAAATTGCTTCTGCACTTTGTAAAGTGTTTTAAGTCGATTAAGGCTATATGCATCTGCGTAAAATTAAGGCTCAGGTGATACTATACACTTAAACTATCACCATAGCCTTCACAGTTTGTCTACATTTAGAAGTACATTCTAGAATTGTTTGTTGTCAAACCAGTTTTGTATTTGAAACTGTAATATGGACCACGCAACATGTATGACATAATGTTGATTAAATGCTGTAAATACATGAATGATGTAGATGGCTTATATTGGTTACCAAATCAGAAATGGAAATGTAGAGGTGTGTGAAGTAAGCCTGACCTGTCGTATCAACTATTAATAACAACACATAACCACAGATGGCCTACCTTGAAGTTTACTGCTGTAATTGGTTTCACTTGATTTCAGAAATATACCAAGGCACAGTTCCGTTACTTCATTTCCGCCAGAATTATATCCGTTCGTGGAATTCATTAACATTCTACAATGAAATAAGGGCCATAGATAATCGTTTTAATAATAAATCGTTTTCTTTCGAGAGACATCTCTTAAGAGATATATGCTTTTAGTATTGAGATATATCCCTTAAACGAAAAATACATCTCTCTAACTTTGAGAAATTTCTCTTTTGAAACAGAACTTCATTCGCTCTATTTTTGAACGGTATATCTTTAACAATAAAATATAGCGCTCTTACTTTGAGAAATATATATTTTACAACAAAACATATCCCTCTACTTTGTATAGTAGGTTTTCCAAGGTGGAGAAAGTCAGTAAAACACTTGGTCTTCATCAAGATTTAAAGAAATATACAACGGAAATTTAAGTGCAGTCCATTCTTGTGTCGAAGAGATCAAATTGTCAGAAGAAGAAGTAATACGTAAAAACTTTGTATAGTAGGTTTTCTACAGGGAAGAAAGTCAGTAAAACACTTTATATCATTAATCATATAATTTAATCATTAATAGTATTTTTTTAAATCTTGATAAAGTGGTCGAACATTTGATAAGTAAAGAGTATTAATGATATAACATATGTTCCTCTAAGTTTATAATATACTTCTGTAGCTTTCTGAGACATCTCGTGATTTATATATATATAGGTGTATATATGTACAACTAAGGCAGATATATACTTAAAATCGAGATATCTTTCTCAGTTATAGAGATATCTACTCTTATATTTTTATAATTATGTTTTACTTATAAATAGTTAAACGACTCGTTACGCAGAAACATTTGAGTTGGACCTCAGGAAAATCAACGTATGGAATATGAGACAAGTGTAAAAGAAAATCTGATGGAAATTTATCCAAAGATTCACTGTTTGCTCAAAGCTTCTGATCATAATTAGTGTATATAGTGTAGAAATCGGACGAAAAGGACGGATCTAGATTAGGCTGTGAGACTTTTAAATTAGTTGAGGATAAACAGTGTTCACAAGTGTCCTAAGTTGTTTTTCCTGCTATTCTTCTTATTATTATTATTACTATTATTATTATTATTATTATTATTATTATTATTATTTATTATTATTATTATTATTATTATTATTATTGCTATCATTATTATATTATTATTACAAATATCAATATATTACTGAAAGTGAAGTGTACATCTATAACTATGGAATTATGTTAAAAGTGGTTCAGCTGCTAAGATCAATATACCGGTAGATTTTGCAGATCAAGTTAAGTGTAATGGGTTTTGGCCAAAAATATATAATTTCTATGAAATGGAAACATAAAACCGTATTTTGAAAACGACCAACCAATAACAGTCGAAGCGCTAATAGAAGACGACACTGATTAATTACATCTACAACAATATACATATGAATATGATGACAATCAAGTGACAAACGACGTTAACTATTCCAATAATAGGGCATGGGGTAATCTGTACGACGACTGGATCGACAACATTGACAGAAGCCTACGTATAACCGTCAGAACAATAGATTATAATGGGTAACGTGATAAAAATAAACAACTTTATTATGGCCATATTAAATGTTATATAATGTCGTCGGCCTATGCACTTTCTGATATGTTAGACAAGAATCCTATTGATATTGATATCATATACACAAACACAAACTCTTCAGCAGTCTGTGTTTATCTCTTATACAGTTAACATCGGAAATTCTGTCACATATAATGACACGAGAAAGTTGATGCAAGGCATCAATGTCGCCGGAAGACTCCATTAATTTATTTTTACCACACATCATAAAAAAGATGTACAATTGAGTCATCGTGGCATTCATCAGTCTAAATATAATTTACATGGTGCTTTCATTAAGGACTAATTTCATGGTTTTTGAAATTCCACATTCAAGTTTTAGATTGTTGTTGTTTGAATTTTGGAAGTTTTGTTGTTATCTATTAAACAAACAAAAAACAGAAAAAATTGGATTTACATGCATCAAAAGTCATTTAACCCCCTTTCTCTGTTTTAAGCAAAATTGGACACCTTCGCAACAGTCTACTTTTAAAACATTGAGAAAAAGGATAAAATTCTCAGGACATGAACTTTCTCCTTTTCTCAAAGTTATATTATTTTTGCATCGTATTTAATACACTGCTGAGATGACACAATACCGCACATACCAATACACAGGCATTTCATCTTTCTGAGGCATCGAATTTTACATAAATGTTCAAAAAAGACCAAAATTTAAGAAATAATGATTTGAATTAGTACAAATGAAAGAGGAAAAAAATCTGCATCTTGAACCGTTTGAAATGAAGCGATCGGATGTTTTTAAATACCTTAATAAGCAAAATAATGTTTAGCTCTTTCTTATTTTAATGTCAACGGTGACCAACAAAAACCTAATAAAAACTAAAATGTGAAAATCATAGAATCATATTAAAAATATCATATTAAAGAGCAAGTGCTTTCCTAACATATGCGTTTGAAATGAAATGATCCATCATTAACTAATTTGGAGGAGCAATTCAACTATTTTTTCCCTATATAACTCCATAGGAGCTTTCGAGACACCGGATTTCCAGAAAGTTGGCAATGGTGAAATCTTTGTGATCAGAAATCACACACAGTTCCTAAACGCACTTTAAACTGATTTTTGTGCTGGAATATTGAAGATACCACAACGTCATAAAACACATGTTCAGGAAGAAAAGCAGTAAATATATATATATATATATGTCATTGTATACTTCCATATAATCATATTTGTATATACTGCATAACGACTTTTCATTTTCATACTATTTGTTTATTGAACTTAAAAGTGTGTTTATTTATCAATCTCCAACAAGAGGAATTAAAATGAATAAATAATTATTATTAATATCATCATCTTCATCATCATCATCATCATCATATTATTATTATTATTATTATTATTATTATTATTATTGTAGTAGTAGTATCATTTTGGTAGTAATGCTTAATAGATAATAAAAAGAAAGATCAAAGAAGAAGAAAAAGAAGGCAATCGACTACTCCATAAGTATTGTGAAATAGTATATGAGAATATTTCTAAATAGGAAACGATGTACCTTCCCTGTTCTTTGAGATAGCCCGTGTTCATTTTGACAAATGTTTCAACGTGAGTGACAACTTTTTCACATTCTTCCTCGGTCGGCTGGTCTACTGGTTCATATCCACTATGTCTAGCCGAAACTGTTACAGTGACAAGGACAAGTATACACACTGAAATGATACACGAGTGTCCAATGGAAAGCATATATCGCCTGACAATATGACAAAATGCTAAGGCACGAAAGACGGACAAACCGATAAAGGCGAAGTAATCCCTACATGTATCGCTAATAATACATGCGACACACACTCGGCTTGAATATCAAAGAAGCCACCGTTCGACGTAGATGAACTGAAAAAGTGTGGCTCAAACAAGGAAATATGCTCGAAATTAGCAAAGTATCCTTTTCTAATAATGTGTTCTACTCTGTTCAATAATTTTTATACTTTGTTCTTAAGAGATTCGCCAGAGTTTACCTCAACTGTGTTGATAGTCTTCTGTTGCACATCCTTTTATTGTTCGAAATGTTTAAAAAATCAGCTTGAGCATACATGCAGTCTCATCGGAGAAATTCATCTTCATTTAGAAGTGTGGCTACAGATCAGATCGCACGGGCTCACTGAAAAGGCTGAATCTTCATTTGTCCCGATATTTATCTTCCTGCAATGTGACTCAAATACTCGTGATACCTCGAACATTGGTAATTCGAATATTTCGTTTAACTCGGGCCATTTCCTTGAACGGATGACTTTTGAAAACATTGAAGCAGCAGTTGTGCTGTTTTCTTGATATGATTTTATCACTGACTTGCATTTCATAAAAAACTCTTAGGAAAAATAAAAAACAAAGATGTCGAATCATAAATGAATTTGAGTAACTCAAAGTAATTTATTGGTCGCGCACAAAATGGGAAAAAAATCGAAAACACGGGCGTTGCCTTAGCGGTGCACCGCTGAAGCCGGCGTTGCTATAGCGTTGGCTTAACGGTAGCGAGCGGTGGCGAGCGGTAGCGAGCGTTTGTTTAGCGGCGACGCGAGCGTTGATAGAGCGGCGTTCTGCGCATGCGGGCGTTGGCTCGGCGGAGGTTTAAAGTTGGTTTAGCGGCATACCGCTTTTGACTACGGAGCTGAACGGATCGCTTTGATAGAAGTTCATTTATAGCCAAAGTCTGGTCCCGCTCCGACACCTCCATACCAACGCCAAACCAAAGTTCATCACCGCAATGGATCGCTGCTTCAACGCCCGACACCGTTCCAGCAATCCCGTGTCCGCTCGTAAAACGCTTACAACCGTTCCACCAAGTTTGTGCAACGTTTAATCACCGCCCGGGCAAAGCTGGCGAAGCAGCGGTGGTCCAGCGTTCAAGATTTCTGCGTTGGCCTAGCGGACCCAAGCGTCCACGAACTTGCGTCTAGCGGTGCCAAACTTTGACTGGGCGTTGTTGGAGCGGTGGTGAACTTTGCCGGAGCGGAAAATTGCCCGCTCCTCACCGCTCGCAATATTGTGTGCAGCTCAAAACTTTCGGAGCGGTAGGAGGAACCATAAGCGGTGGCCGAGCGTATACGGCGTTGCCTTAACGGGGGCCAACTTCTGGTGAACGGTAACGAGCGGTGATGAGCGGTGATGAATTTTTTTCACCGCTCCAGGAACGCTCCAGCAAAGTTCTTGCGGTGTGACCGGGCCTTTAACACACTTTCTGATTGACTGACTTAATCATATTGATAAGCAAATCAACACATTGCGATATATTGGAATTGAGTCTACCATAGATATAGTCATTTCATCCAAATGTTATAATTGAGTTTTTGATCGTGTGGAGTTTAACGCCGTTTTCAATGTTATTTCAGTGATAGCACTGCGATTAGTTCGTTCACCTAATGGTTATCCTGGATTTCTCGCAGCACCAGTTCATCACATAACATTCTTCTACGGTAACTGGTTTTCCTCCCACATGGGTCCTTTTACCATGTTAAACGCATATGAAACAGATAGTGAGCACTTTCTCCTTTTGCTACGATGTTTTCAAATCTGTTCAATAATTACGCGTTCATTTATACATATTTTAGCCTATATTATTTACTTACAGAGTATTAGTAGATAGTTGATATACACTGCCATCGCTGTTTTAGGTCACCTGTAAAAGAAAGGAAGAGTTAGTTAGCACAGGTCTTGAGTACGATTTATTTTAACGAAATTACATCCGATTTCAATCCTGAGGTTTATAAATGGAGTGATGACCATATATGATTTCAACATCAATTGCGCGGCTCTCTGCAGAAGACAACCAGCACATCAACGCCGTATGATCGGGATCAAGCACGGTTGGCAAGGATTCACAAAACTTGTACATATAGGATCTGACATGAGTTGTCATTTTATATAAAGTTTTATTAAACGAGTTCAAGAATTTTTTTATTAAGCGAGCCTTTGGCGAGCTTAATAATAAATTTCTTGAACGAGTTTAATAAAACTTTATTAAATGACAACGAATGTCAGATTCTTTTTATCACATGACGAAAACACACAAAGAAAAGTGGGTTTTCCAAAGCTATTTTAATTTCGTCAGTAAATCGTATAACAATGCCACAAATAATTATTCCCGAGGTCATATTCAGCTTAGTTTATTAAAAAGAATAATAAATAACACTCATGAGATATTATATCTATCACATAAAGTGACTTATGAGGCGTATTTCGATAAAAATGTACTTAACGTTTACAATATTTCTAGATGAAATTTACGGGTTTTGGCGCCAAAGTGACTAACGTATGACGTCAAAACGTTGACGTGACGTCATTTTTTCCAAGTATTAGGTCATGTTATATTACACACGTTGTATATAAAGAAATACGTAATGGGTATATTACATGGGATACAAGCAACGTCATGTGATAAAAAGCAGTATCGGTTTGGTTCCTTAGCATGAATACAAAGGCTGGTGTTTTTTCACACGTGTATTAATTACTCTAAGGTTAAATGTCCGAGAGCACCGCTCATCTTAACCTGTAGGAAATACTATTACGTAATGGTTAATGTTCCTGGAGCTATGCTCGTCTACACGTGAAATAATTACGCTACGGTAGGTTTTCCTGGAGCACCGCTCATCTACAGTTGCTATAATTACACAAAGGCGAGTTTTCTCGGTTCACTTTTCATCTACAGTTGCTATAATTACGCAAAATTTGGTTTCCATAGAGTACCGCTCATCTTCACCTCCTATGATTACGCAAAGGTTGGTTTCTATAGAGCACTGATCATCATCACTTGTTATAATTACGCAAAACTTGTTTTTATAAAGCACCGCTCATCTACACTGGTTAAAATTACGCTAAGGTTGATTTTCATAGATCACCGCTCATCTACATTTGTTAACATTACGCAACAGTTAGATTTCCATACAGCACCGCTCATTTACACGTGTTATAATTACGCTAGAGTTGGTTTTCATAGAGCACCGCTCATCTACACTTGTTATAATAACGCATAGGTTGGTAATCATAGAGCAATGCTTATCTACACGTGTTATAATTACGCAAATGTTGGTTTCCATAGAGCAATGCTTATTTACACGTGTTATAAATACGCATATGTTGGTTTCCATAGAGCAATGTTTATCTACACGTGTTATAGTAACGCATAGGTTGGTTTCCATAGAGCAATGCATATCTACACGTGTTATAACAACGCATATGTTGGTTTCTATAGAACAATGCTTATCTACACGTGTTATAATAACGCATAGGTTAGTTTCCATAGAGCAATGCTTATCTACACTTGTTATAATAACGCAAAGGTTGGTTTCCATAGAGCAATGCTTATCTACACGTGTTATAACAACGCATATGTTGGTTTACATAGAGCAATGCTTATCTACACGTGTTTTAATAACGCATAGGTTGGTTTCCATGGAGCAATGCTTATCTATACGTGTTATAATAAACGCATATGTTGGTTTCCCTAGAGCAATGCTTATCTACACTTGTTATAATAACGCATAGGTTGGTCTCTAGAGCAATGCTTATCTGCACGTGTTATAATAACGCATATGTTGGTTTCCATAGAGCAATGTTTATCTGCACGTGTTATAATAACACATAGGTTGGTTTTCATAGAGCAATGCTTATCTACACGTGTTATAACAACGCATATGTTGGTTTCTATAGAACAATGCTTATCTACACGTGTTATAATAACGCATATGTTGGTTTCCATAGAGCAATGCTTATCTACACTTGTTATAATAACGCATAGGTTGGTTTCCATAGAGCAATGCTTATCTACACGTGTTATAACAACGCATAGGTTGGTTTCTATAGAGCAATGCTTATCTACACGTGTTATAATAAACGCATAGGTTGGTTTCCCTAGAGCAATGCTTATCTACACTTGTTATAATAACGCATAGGTTGGTCTCTAGAGCAATGCTTATCTGCACGTGTTATAATAACGCATAGGTTGGTTTCCATACAGCAATGTTTATCTGCACGTGTTATAATAACGCATATGTTGGTCTCTAGAGCAATGCTTATCTACACGTGTTTTAATAACGTATAGGTTGGTAACCATAGACCAATGTTTATCTGCACGTGTTATAATAACGCATAGGTTGGTTTCCCTAAAGCAATGCTTATCTACACGTGTTATAATAACGCATAGGTTGGGTTCCATAGAGCAATGCTTATCTGCACGTGTTATAATAACGCATAAGTTGGTTTCCATAGAGCAATGCTTTTCTACACGTGTTATAATTACGCATATGTTGGTAACCATAGAACAATGCTTATCTACACGTGTTATAATAACGCATAGGTTGGTTTCCATAGAGCAATGTTTATCTACACGTGATATAACAACGCATAGGTTGGTTTCCATAGAGCAATACTTATCTGCACGTGTAATAATAACGCATATGTTGGTTTCCCTAGAGCAATGCTTATCTACGCGTGTTATAACAACGCATAGGTTGGTTTCCCTAGAGCAATGCTTATCTACACGTGATATAGCAATGCATAGGTTGGTTTCCCTAGAGCAATGCTTATCTACACTTGTTATAATAACGCATATGTTGGTTTCCATAGAGCAATGCTTTTCTACACGTGTTATAATTACGCATAGGTTGGTTTCCATAGAGCAATGCTTATCTACACGTGTTATAATTACGTTAAGGTTGGTTTCCATGGCCCAATGCTTATCTTCACGTGTTATAATACCGCATAGGTTGGTTTCCATAGAGCACTGATTATCTACACCTGTTATACTAACGCATAGGTTGGTTTTCATAGAGCACCACTCATCTACACATGTTATAATAACGCATAAGTTGGTTTCCATAGAGCAATGCTTATCTATACGTGTTATTATATCGCATAGGTTGGTTTCCATAGAGCAATGCTTATATATACGTGTTATAATAACGCATAGGTTGGTTTCCATAGAGCACCGTTCATCTACACTTGTTATAATAACGTTAATGTTGGTTTGTGACACATCTTATATAAAACAAGAGGGCCATGAGGCCCTGGAATCGCTCACCTAAGAATGGGTTATTTAAGACTTAACTCTTTCAGCGCCAATGGCAATATCATCAAGACAAACTTTCTGACAACATTTCAAGCTCCTCAAGTCAAAAATGCGATCTCTATAGTGTTAACTAGATTGCTCTACAATTTGGCCTAGTGACTTAGTTGGTAAGTTAGAATGTAATATAATAGCATAACAACCTCTAAATATAGATGAGATGATAAAATGCATATTAACTGTCTTTTGTCGTCTTATTTCCCTTTATTATATGTACAAAAGAAAGGAAATATATACCATAACAATTTAGCCACAACACACGAAAACAAACCGGAGTTTTTAAAATAAATAACCGACCCAACTAAATGTTTGTATAGTTTGTTTGTCAAAATCGGTCTTGAAAGGATTCCGTGATGCACGTTGGACGCGGCGGCTGATCTGGATCTTCGCTGGTCGCAAAGTTGCGAAAACAAGTAAATCCTTGTTTTTAAACTGCCTTGTTTCTGTTAAGTATATTAGATGGGTTACGCAATTAAACCCTTGTTTTTAATCTTCCTTGTTTCTGTAATGTATATTTTAATCAATTCGCCTTAGATTTAACATCATTTTCAGCCGTATCTCAGTTATGTTGACGCACGTTATTTTACGAGCGTATATAGTTCTAAGTTTTCACGTAACATTTTCTCACAACACATTCTTTCAACACAACCAGCACCCGTCCTAAATCACAGATCTATCCTCTTAGCTTTGATTACTCACACCATTCTTTCAATACAACCAGCTACCATCCTAAATCACATATCTATCCTCCTAGCTTTGATTACTGACAACATTCTTTCAACACAACCAGCTACCATCCTAAATCACAGATCTATCCTCCTAGCCTTGATTACTCACAATATTCTTTCAACGCAACCAGCTACCATCCTACATAGACATTTTAGATATCTGGCATATAATGTATGAGGCTATTCAAAGTGACGTTGGTCAATAATCGGAAAGAATGTTGGCCCAGACGGAATTCACACTCATGACCCCTAGATTGGCAGCTCTTTTGATGCCCGATTAAAATATCACAGTTGATGTGGTGTTAATTGTCGTCTGCATAATTTAAACAATCAACTCATTATAAGACGTGTTTATCGAATCCGAATTTGGAAATATTGAACTCTCTATCACTCAGGAGATTTCGAGGTGAGATAATCGATCTACAATAACAGTTTTACGACGTTATACACTATTATAAAAAGCCGTTAACGTTCAAATGTCTTGATTTGCTCAAATGTAAAAACAAAGTTACATTATGCAACGTAGGAAACAGCCTGCTTCTGATAATGAGTAAAAATATAAAGGGCGGGCATACCCTATATAGTAACGCCTTTCCAATCTCTCTCAAACTTTCTCTTTAGCTCGCTTACTTTTAATCAGGCAGAGTCTCATTGGTAACAATATGACGTAAATACACAGGTATATAGATGCCGTCCGTGGTATGTGCGTAGCATGAACGCAGGGTGATATTATGTTTCATAGAGCAACCTTCATTGTTATGTGTAATATAATAGCGTAACAACCTCTAAATATAGATGAGATGATATAAGTTATATTAACTGTCTTTTGCCGTCTTATTTCCGATTATTACATATACAAGAGGAAGGAAATATTTACCATAACCATTTAGCCACAACACACGAAAACAAACCGGAGTTTTTAAAATAACCGACCCAACTAAATGTTTGTATAGTTTGTTTGTCAAAATCGGTCTTGAAAGGATTCCGTGATGCACGTTGGACGAGATAGCGAAGAGAGAAGAGCCTGTTCAGTCTGTGTGTGGAGACGGCGGCTGATCTGGATCTTCGCTGGTCGCAAAGTTGCGAAAAACAAGTAAACCCTTGTTTTTAAAACTTCCTTGTTTCTGTAAAGTATGTTAGATTGATTACGCAATTAAACCCTTGTTGTTAATCTTCCTTGTTTCTATAATGTATATTTTAATCGATTCGCCTTAGATTTAACATCATTTTCAGCCGTATCTCAGTTATGTTGACGCACGTCATTTTACGCGAAACATTTTCCCAAACAACTTTTTTTCAACGCAACCAGCTACCATCTATCATCCTAGCTTTGACTACTCACAACATTCTTTCAACGCAACCAGTTACCATTCTAAATAAACGTTTAGATAACTGGCATATACTGAATGTTCTAAAAGTGAAGTTGATCAATAATCGGAAAGAATGTTGGCCCAGACGGAATTCGCACTCATGACCCCTTGATGCCCGATTGAAATATCACAGTTGATGTGGTGTTAATTGTCGTCTGTATAATTTAAACATTCAACTCATTATAAGATGTGTTTTTATCAAATCCGAATTTGGAAATAAATGAACTCTCTATCACTCAGGGGATTTCGTGGTGAGATAATCGATCTACAATAACAGCGTTACGATGTTATACACTATTATAAAAAGCCGTCAACGTTCAAATTTCTTGATTTGCTCAAAAGTAAAAACAAAGTTACATTATGTAACGTAGCTAAGTTTATAAACGAAGCCTTAAAACAAAGATCGTTAACATTGCCATAATTTGATTTCACACTGAACAATATTTGCCATTATTTCATTTTCTTCTCTTTAAAAAGTAATGTGAATTATTTGTCCTCTAAATCTTGTAGTAAACTCTCTTTTTTTTCCTCCTTTCGTTTTTTCTTTTTTTTTTTTCTCTATTTTTTTTCTTTTTTCTTTTTGTATTTCTATTCCGTTCGTGTTCGTGTTTTCATGCGATGTAATGTATATGTTGTACTTTGTATGTGATTGTATGACGATGTACTATGTATAAGTCAAAAGAAAATAAACACTGTTCTGTTCTGTTATAAAATGGTGTAGTCAATATTTATCAAATGGTACATAGTATATAAGTATATGATGACGAACTGTACACAGCATTAAAACATACTTTACATAGGCCTGTTACCCTTGCCGTGTGTGTAGTACAACACTGGAGAGAGGGACTAATACTCTGATTGTACATATAATTGTTGTTGAAATAATGAGCTCTCTATCACTAAAGTGGTATTTTCGTGATAATCGATCTACAATAACAGTTTCACGACGTTATCAAATGTCAATACTCTCGAAATTATCAAATGGTACATAGTATATAAGTATACAAGACGAATTTTGATGCTAAGCATCAAAGACGCCGCGCATGATTTTAAAGCATGACTCAAAGGGAAGCAGATGCAGTTCAATACATTTAAATAACCTGTGCAAACGGACAGGATGTAAATATTTTGAACAAGAAGGCCAAATGTACCTTTATCTTAAAGAAGAAGGCCAAGATGTTCCTTTATTGCTCACCTGGATACCATAGTCTATAATAAAATGTTATCAAGAGCAAAAAGGGTCCATTTTGACGTAGGGATTATACACTTTATATGATAGGATCTATGTGATATTCAGCATGTAAAGTTTAGTCTTCAAACCATTTGGTTTACTGTTTGCTTAACATTGACTGCAACAATAAAATGTCATACAAGCTGAAGTTTCTTAATGTTAAATCTGCTCTTACTAGATCAATTAGATAAACAAAAAACATAGATATTGAAATATTAACAGATATTAACTTAAGTGATAATGTCTCTAGTTATAATTTAAGTGTGACACAAGCTTTGGAAGGAGAGAGGGAAGTCTATTCTCCTTCCAGTTGAGCAAAAGTATGATAACAAAAGACGAGAGTATATAAACAAAAAATACAAATAATTCTAACGAGTTTAAAGATATTTAATATCAAGATTAAGCATTTATGAAATTAAAAGAAAAAGTTCTCTTGTATAGTCAACATATAGCAAGAATACGGCGTTAAACTCCAAACAAAATTTTTTCTGAGCTTTGATGAATCGAGTCGTCAGAGCAGTAAACCAAACAATTTAAAAAGCGTGGCCTAGTGAACTCCGTAAACCAACTCATAAAAAAAGCTTGGCCTAGTTAGTTGGGGAATAGTTATTAAAAACAATTTAAATGTGTCTAAAGTTTTGTAATAACGGTAAACGATGTACATATTTTGTATCTTGTTGTTTCTTAAATCAGTTAATACAATTTATTCAATCATAAAGGCTGTTTTTTATTCAAACATATTACAGATTTTTCCTTTACAATAATATGTGTTGGTTACTCCCTTTTCGGTTACGTCACCCCATGGTACAAAATTAAAACCTATCCCATACAGACGCCGCGCTTCCACGCGGCGTCAATGATGGCGAACTGTACACGGCATTAAAACATACTTTACATAGGCCTGTTACCCTTGCCGTGTGTGTAGTACAACACTGGAGAGAGGGACAAATCATCTGATTGTACATAGAATTGTTGTTGAAAACGACGTAAAACACTGTTAGCAGTGTCAACTGAATACACACCAGGCACACGTGAGCCCTCTAATATGTGACACGTTTGTAAATCTGTCAGTTTTATCTATTTTAAGATGTTTTCTACACATCGTCCGTTTCGGATCACAATGCCCGGATGTACAGGCATGGGGCGCGACTCGTGTACTAGAACCTTTTCCCCCATACAGCACAGGCATCTGAGTTTTTATGACAGCAAAAAATGCGAAAAAAGCACACAATACCTCGTTAAAGAGACTGAAATCCAGATGGCACGAAAAAAAAATCGAATTCGCCCTAAATGTTATTCTTTATGTTATCCAAGTAAAACTAGGGTAGAAAATGTATCGTTTTTTATCAATAAAGTGAACTTAAGTCGTTTTCAATTGTCCCGATGAAGGGGTTTATATTTAAAAATACTTACCCCGTTACTGACAGGGTAGAATTTGCGATGGAAAGTATCGAAAACAAGAAAATCTCACCGATTATAGGGGTATGTAATATGTCAGTTATCATATTTTAATGCCCCAAATACAAAAATAACACTTATTTTCTTAAAATTGGATTTTCTTTTTCGACAGTTGGGTATCTGGAGTTCAGTCGCTTTAAAATACTAAAGAAGTCTATAATATTATTACACTATATGGACGTTTAGAGGGGGCTATTTATAGTAACACGTGCGGGATTCTCCAAATTACCAATACGATCATTATGATGCGTATAGACAATATAGAGAGACTTTTTTTAGTATTTTAACGAGGTATTGTGTGATGTTTCGCATTTTTTGCTGTATGGGAAATTCGGACGCCTGTGCATACGTTCTGACAAATCTGAAACAGACGACTTTCGAAAAAAATGTGGCAAAAGGATAAATTGCTCATGATGAGCATTGTCCCCTTTTGAAACATTGTTTTCAAAATAAGCTCTTCATTTTTAGAGATTTTTTCCTATTTTTGTCTAGATGCTTTCAAAGTCGTCTGCATCAGCTGTGTTGTATGTGATAAGGGTAAATAACGTCAGTGACGTCACTTGAACCTTTTTCCCGCATACAAAATACAATCTGCAGATGACGACCGTGAACACATTTTGTCAAAACGAACACGGAATATCTTTATCAAAGAAAGAATATCTATATTTACAAATGGAATACAGTTAAAAATATTGTGTCGAAACAAACACGGAATATCTTTATCAAAGAAAGAATATCTATATTTACAAATTGAATACAGTTATAATCATTGTGTCAAAACGAACACGGAATATCTTTATCAAAGAAAGAATATCTATATTTACAAATGGAATACAGTTAAAAATATTGTGTCGAAACAAACACGGAATATCTTTATCAAAGAAAGTATATCTATATTTACAAATTGAATACAGTTAAAATCATTGTGTCAAAACGAACACGGAATATCTTTATCAAAGAAAGAATATCTATATTTACAAATGGAATACAGTTAAAAATATTGTGTCGAAACAAACACGGAATATCTTTATCAAAGAAAGAATATCTATATTTACAAATGGAATACAGTTACAATCATTGTGTCAAACACGGAATATCTTTATCTAAGAAAGTATATCTATATTTACAAATTGAATACAGTTAAAATCTTGTTGTCAAAACAAACACGGAATATCTTTATCAAAGAAAGAATATCTATATTTACAAATGGAATACAGTTAAAAATATTGTGTCGAAACAAACACGGAATATCTTTATCAAAGAAAGTATATCTATATTTACAAATTGAATACAGTTAAAATCATTTTGTCAAAACAAACACGGATTATCTTTTTCAAAGAAAGAATATCTATATTTACACATTGAATACAGTTACAATCATTGTGTCAACAGGGAAAAAAAAGTTTCAAGTGTCGACTGTTGCAGATGCTTTTTAATACGTCTACATGTGGGAAAGGATTACAGGAAAATATATGCACTGTCACGCAGACACGACAATTTAATACAATTAAAACTGATTAAGACGTTACGTTTCTTTGATATACATGTGAGAAAGAGAGAGAGATATATATAGAGAGAGAGAGGGAGAGAGAGGGAGGAGGAGAGAGAGAGAGAGAGAGAGAGAGAGAGAGAGAGAGAGAGAGAGAGAGAGAGAGAGAGAGAGAGAGAGAGAGAGAGAGAGAGAGAGAGAGAGAGAGATAGAGAGAGAGAGAGAGAGGGGGGGGAGAGAGATAGAGAGAGAGAGAGAGAGAGAGAGATGGTAAGAGAGAGAGAGAGAGAGAGAGAGTGAGAGATCAGAGAAGAGAAGAGAGAGAGAGAGGAAGAGGGAGAGGAGAGAGAGAGAAGAGAGAGAGATAGAGAGAGAGAGAGAGAGAGAGGGAGAGAGAGGGGATAGAGGGAGATAGAGGGATAGAGAGAGAGAGAGAGAGAGAAAGAGAGAGAAGAGAGGGGGAGAGAGAGAAATAGAGAGAGAGAGAGGGGAGAGAGATGGTAAAAGAGAGAGAGAGAGAGAACTGATAAAGAGATGGAGAAAGTCAAGGAGAGAGATAGAGGGGGGAGAGAGAGAGGGATATATATATATAGAGAGAGAGAGAGATAGAGATATGAGAGAGAGAGGGATATATAGAAAGAGAGATAGAGATAGAGAGAGGGAGAAAGAGGGAGAGAGAGAGAGAGAGAGGGTGAGGGGGGAGATAGAGATATCTATATAAGAGAGAGAGAGAGAGAGGGAGAGAGATCTACATATATAGAGGAGAGAGATAGAGAGAGGGAGAGAGATGAGAGAGAGAGAGAGAGGGGGGGGAGAGAGAAGGAGAGAGATAGAGATAGAGAGAGAAACAACTGATTAAGAGATGGAGAAAGTCAAAAGAGAGAGAGAGAGAGAGAGAGAGAGAGAGAGAGCGAAGAGAGACGAGAGGGAATAGAGAGAGAGAGAAGAGAGAGAGATGGAGAGAGAGAGAGAGAGAGAGAACTGATAAATAGATGGAGAAAGTCAAGATAGAGAGAGAGAGAGAGAGGAGGGAGAGATGGGATATATATATATATATATATATATATAAAGAGAGGAGAGAGCGAGATGAGAGGGAGGAGAGAGAGGAGGAGAATGGGAGAGAAGAGAGAGAGGGGAAGAGAGGAAGAGAAGAGAGACGAGGAGAGACAGAGAGAGGGAGAGATAGAGCGCGAGAGAGGGAAGAGAGTCAGAGATCTTTGCGAGATAGAGGATGAGAGAGAGAATGGGGATGGAGGATGAGAGAGGGGAAGGAGAGAGAGAGAGAGAGAGAAGAGAGGAGAGAGGAAGAGAAGAGAGAGATGAGAGAGAGAGAAGAGAGTGAGAGAGAGAGAGAGAGAGAGAGAGGAGAGAGAAGAAGCGAGAGAGAGAAGAGAGAGAGAGAGAGAGAGAGTAAGAGGAAGAGTCTAAGTTTTTAGAGTGCGGATGCGGAGAGAAGAGCGTTATGTGATATCTAAATGAGGTGTTGAGTGCGTATAGGTGCGAGAGTATAAGAGAGAGTTAAGATGTGCGAAGGGAATGGACTGTAACATGAGTTGTAGGTAGAGTGCCGCGAAGAGTGCCGATTAGAGAAGAAGAGAGATTCGTGCGCGACGAGATGAGGAGACGAGAAGTGGAGGAGAGACGCGAGCCGCAGAGTACCGGTAGAAGCGATGAGGCGAGGGGGGGGTGATGGAGGATAGCAAGTTAGCCGATGGAGGTTGGTGGGAGGTTGGAGTGAAGAGATTTGAGAGGAAAGGAAGGGAGCGAGAGGTTATGAGGGAGGGGGTGATGAGCGGACGGGTGGGGGAGTGTTGAGGATTCGTTGGAGAGGATCTAGTGGGTACACAGGATGAAGGGACGACGAGATGTAGAGAACGAGCGACACGACGATAGCGAGACCGGAGAGAGACAGAGACGAGGTTAGAGAAGAAGCTCCCGAAGCACGAGACAGAGAGAATGGTGTGTAGGAAAAAGACTAAGCGGCTCAGCGTGATCTGAGCTTCGTCTCCTTCGGTACGTGTACGAGAGAGATGGGAAGAGATGGAAGGAACCGAGCGGAGTAGGCGTGCTGAGGAGAGAGAGGAGACAATACTTCATAATTAAAATACCTCATATATATATATAAAAAGAGAGCGAGATAGAGGGAGGAGAAGAGAGAGATAGGGGGAACGAGAGAGTTTACGAAGGTGGCCACTCATAGAGCCCGCAGAGTGCGAGATCGCACGTCGAGAAGCAGGTGCCCGAGGACACAAGAGCTCGTCCCCGACAAGGGGCCCCCCCCCCCGTAATCGTGGGAAGATTAGGAGTAGACAAGACGCCGAGAGAGTAGAAAGAGAGAGAGAGATGAGAGAGAGCGAGAGAGAAGAGAGAGAGAGAGAGAGAGAGAATGAGTGAGAGAGAGAGAGAGAGAGAGAGAGAGAGAGGAGAGAGAAAGAGAGAAAGGGCGAGAGAGAGAAGAGGAGAGAGAAGAGAGAGAGAGAGAGAGAGTGAGAGAGAGAGAGAGAAATACTTCATAATTAAATACCTCTTTTCTACTTAAATATATTATCCTGCTATCTAGAGAGGTAAAATGTTATAACTGCAGTTACTCAAATATAAGTGTACATACTTTAAATAACTTCCTCAAACTGAATTGGGGTTGAAATTCGAGCCGATCTAGACGTTTCATGAGAGAAACTTCCTTTTAACCTTTCCCTCATATAACAACCATAATTTAAAACAATTGTTTTTTACCTTTAATAGAGTTGTAAACATTCTGAACAAATTGGACTTGCTCTGTGTGAGCAATTTATCCTATTGCCATAATGTTTGTAAAAGTCTTCTGCTACAGAGGCGCCAAAACTCGTCTGTGAGAAAGGCTTAACAAATCTGCAACAGACTACTTTGAAACACTTTGTCAAAAAACTGTTGAAACTGTCTATCTAGAGAAAACACATTATTATACAAAGTTGAAAAACTTGAGGCAAAATGAGAAACACACTATGATACCTGCTGCAAATACAACAGAAAGCGTTTGTCTAAAATACTATATATATGGGAACGGTAACATTAAATGGGCTAAAATCGTTTGGATAAAAAAATGAACTCTTTTTTGCAGAGAAAAGGAGTCGTCGCTGTTAGCATGGATGTTGGGGTTTTTTCCTGGCCGAAAAAACTAGAAATCGTTTCACTTTCTTGTCCAATAATGCAATGCAAGAAACGGATGTGCAGCGTAACACGTTTTTGTGGCAATTGGGTTGACAATCGCCACAATGCAAACAGAAACATCAACAACAAAAACATTTACATAGTCAGTTTTAAACAGCCGTTGACTGATATGCAATACTGCAAACCAATTAGCCTGGTCCAGGTTTGTTTATCAAGGGATGATGAATACGTGACTTGTCGCCGCGATATAACTGAAATAAAGTTGAAATAGAGTAAAAACCCAACAAAACAAAAGTCCTTGATAAAAGTTTACAGCGTGACACGTTTCTGAATGACACCACTGACATTTATACAGACTGTAACCTTTGATATAGGGGTAATTGAGGGGCGGTGCTCATGTTTCGAAATTAAAGGAAGTTTAGATAAAATCCCCTTATATGGAATGAATTAAATATTTTTTTCGGTTTATATTCATATTTGTTTCATTTTTTTATTTCTCTGGCCATCTGGTCAAATCCCCTTAATATTGGATGAATTAAATATCTTTTGCGGTTTTATTTATATTTATTTCATTTTTTTTATTTTTTTTTTTGCGTCTCTGGCCACAGCGTCAGCAGAATTTCCATTACAGAACAAAATGGGGAACTGCATACAATACTCGCGTTAAAATACTCATAAAGTCTTCTTTATATTGTCCATACGCTATGGCCGAGCTCCGGTAGCTCAGTCGGTAGCGACGCGGGCTGTCAATCCAGGGGTTGTAAGTTTCGAATCCATCTCGGCCAACTTTCTTTCCGAAGAATGACAAAAGTCATTGCGACATGCGTCATTCGCCTTCCACCAATGGGCTAAGTCTATGTGGAAAAGCAGCCAGTTGCTTTGGAAGATTGTTGTGTAGAGTACTGGTGTGAGAAAACCAGGAAATGCAGAGTAGGTGAACTGGCCGACGTCATATAACTGAGAAATTGTTAAAAACGGCGTTAAACCCCAATCAATCAAACCATACCGAGGGCTTGGCGTGAAACAGTTGTAACTAAAAACTATTTTGAAAACCCTGGTTTAGGGGTAATTTTGACCCCTGTCTGTAAACAATGCAAATTTAGGTGCCATTGCTCAGAACGAGCAATGGCACCTAAATTTCCATTGTTTACCAAGAAAAAAGATTTAACGCTACAAAGACTTTATGGCCAAGGATTAAACTTGGTAAAAAATTACCGATTTTAGTTACAACCGTTTCACACCAAGCCCTCGATACTCTATGATAAAATGATCGTAATGTTAATTTGGGGGAAATCCATCCCCGTGTTACTATAAATAGCCCTTCTATACGATCCATATAGTATAATAATAATGACAAGGTGTAAAACGATATTTTACACCCTTTGCTCGATTCGGTCGAATTATTTCGCCAAAAAACGTCTAAACTGATCACAGATTGGGATACAATCCCCAGTATTTTCGTACTGGTTACATATTCGGGTACATTCCACGTATTTTGTACTCGTCACAGATTCAGGTACAATCCTCCTATATTGTCGTACTGGTTACAGACTCGAGTACAATCCCAGTATTGTCGTACTGGTCACATACTCGTGGACCACAGCACGCCAGTATTGTCGTACTGGTCACAGATTCGGGTACAATCCCCAGTATTGTCGTCCTGGTCACATATTCGGATACAATCCCCAGTATTGTCGTATTGGTCACATGCTCGGGTACAATCCCCAGTATTGTCTACTGGTTACAGACTCGGTATCATCCCCAGTATTGTCGTACTGGTCACAGACTCCGAGAACAATTTCATGCATTTTTGGTACTCGGCATAGATTCAGGTACAATCCCCAATATATAGTACTGGTCACATACTCGGGTACTGGTTGTCGTTCGCCCTCCCCACCCCCCCACTACTCTGGCCACATATTCGGGTACAATCCCCAGTAATTGTCGTACTGGTCACATACTCGGGTACAATACCAAGTATTGTCGTATGGCCACATACTCGGGTACAATCCCCAGTATTGTCGTACCTGGTGACATGCTCGGGTATAATCCCCAGTATTGTCGTACGGTCACATACTCGGGTACATACCCCAGTATTGTCGTACTGGTCACATATTCGGGACAATCCCAGAATTGTCGTACTGGTCACAGACTCGGGTACAATCCCCAGTATTGTACGTACTGGTCACAGACTCGGGTACAATCCCAAGTATTGTCGTACTGGTCACAGACTCGGGTACAATCCCCAGTATTGTCGTACTGGTCACAGATTCGGGTACAATTCTAAGTATTGTCGTACTGGCAACAGACTCGGGTACAATGCCCAGTATTGTCGTACTGTTAGATGGATATCTAATTATGGACATTAATGTGTACTGTTTACCCTGACAATAGTATGGTGCATGTGTAGATGGATATCTACGTCTTAGTGACACTAAATTTAGTGTTTATACCTGACAATACTGGTACATGTTAGATGATATCAAATTCTAGACACCAATTTGTGAAGATCTCTGTCTGTTTACTGTACACATCTTAATTGGCTATTCTTACTAATAGAGCCTTTGTGCAAATATATCGCTAACTTTAAACATCTGAAGACTATACAAAATCTGCATTTTACAAAGACATAAAGAATAGCAACTATGCATACGTATACGTTAAAGCTGAGCATTCTCTTCACGTTCAATCTGATTTATTATTGTATTGTATATATTTTGACAGATGTGAAACCCCAATATGATTGATTCATAGCTTACGGATGACCAGTGTAACATGTTATTGTCAGGTGTTTTTTAATTGCCGTACATCGGATAGTCCGACTGTATTGTTTGATTTAGGCTAAGTTCACGACGAACCCGAGTTCCGACTAGCAGTCTAATCCGGGTTCCTCATGAACGGCAAAAAGTTTTAACTCTAGTGACGTCATATGATAACTTCTGACCGCGACTATTTACAACCCTGCTTCGAGCGAGAGTTAGAAGGGCTTCAAAATGGCGGAGGGTGGCAATTCTGAATATTGATGTGTAAATTATCCTAAGAATACGAACCTCTGAGTTCAGTAATCCAGTGATGTATCTATTTGTAAGGCAGATAAATAAGAGGATTTGTTTAATTGGGCACTTGCAAAATAATTGAACCTCGTAATAAAAAACAACAGAAAACGACGCTTTCTGGTATCGATAATGGAACAAGCGGATACAACAGGATGGCGTCCATTTTGAATTTTGACTCCAGAGTTAACGAGACCAAGTGTCTGCGCATGCGCCATCGATGCACGTGCCCTTGACCCTACCCTCCTTGAGTTCGTCATGAACTTAGCCTTAGATAACGATGCGCTTTTACTACCTGATGTTTGTATAGATGACATATAGTATTACATCACGATTTTCGCAGGATGAAGGTCATACTCAATAGTAATGGCAATGCATTGAAAGATTTTTGTATACAAACTAGTTTAC